>JAPEIX020466041.1:0-13347 GCA_026122405.2 Zoanthus sansibaricus
GTGAATTGCAGCGAGTTTAAAATTTTTATTTTTTGAGAACATTTCCAAGAACAATTTCTGACCCTAAAAGGTGCGGACGTGGTCGTGAGCCATTCGTAGACCCTAAAAGGTACGCAGGATCCTAATTTCAGACCCTAAAAGTAACGTCGAGCACCCCTACCCACTTTTCAGGGGAGTCCCCCCCCCCTGAAAACGTTCTATTTCTTAATTCTAAATTTGTTTCTACATTAGTGTGATGAATCGGTATATTCACCACTCATAAAACTTACTGGAACCTTCTAGAACATTCATGGTAATTTTGTGTTGACATTGATAAGAACTTTCCATGCAAAACATTCTAGCATTAAGATAAATGCTTAGGCCCGTTTCAAACGTCGCATTTCTCATGCATCGAATACAATTCACGAATTATCTGCATGAAAAATGCGACATCTGAAACAATTAAATTTGGCAGATTTGAATTATGTGCGGCTTATGTCGAATATTCGACAGCACCAGTCGAATATTCGGCAAAAGTTTGACTGTTGTTTCAGAAGTCGAATTTCTCATGCAGCGAATTAAATACATAAATTATGTTTGAATGTACGGCGCCAGTCAAACCAGTTTTTTTTGGATGGTCGACTCAAATGCCATGCGCAGAAAGTCAATAGTTGTGTGACTGTCCATCATGGCGTCCTCAAGCAGTTCGTGCCACTCGTGCTCCAAAGGTACAAAATATACTTGTATTGACTGCGGGTACCCTTATTGTATACCCTGTTTTGTATTCGAAGAAGATGAAGAGGTCCCGGGATGGATGGCTGGGCGTTGTGTTGTCACGTTTCGCGACGACAAAATCAACAAAAGAAAAGAACAAACCGTCAGAACTAGCCTTCTTCTTGCAACCAAGTAGTTAAGAACTATCTGCATACGTAGCCGTCGTCTTCTGATAACACGGAGAATATTTGAAATGAGAAATCGTTTCTTGTCTCTTTCGCTCCAATTCCGCGCCATTTTTAATTTGACGTTCTGACCGAGAAGTAAACAAAGACTGGGGATCTAGGAACGACTCGCGGCATTCCGAGCAATTGTGATCGACACAATTATATTCGACGTCTGAAACGCGTGTCGCACAAAACTAATTAAAGTCGACTCAAATATGAATTATATTCGATGCATGAAAAATGCGACGTTTGAAACGGGCCTCTGTCATGCTGAGTCATTGTTATGATAGAGTTCTCCAGAACAATATAATTTCGATATTTAGTAACATTAGTCATCAATATCTATTTTTAGTAACACTGTAATAAGCTATCTAGCATATATATGAGAGTCGTTTCAGTCGGTGGGCACTGAGAGTCAAAGTGTATTTCGAAGACGTTTTGGAACAATAAAGAGTTTACAGTAGTCAGCCGCAGTAAAAGTGTCAGTTTGTGACATTAGTTATCAACCACCAAGTTACTTTGACTATTCGTTTCAGTCCAGTCGTGTTGTTATAGCATTTTATTTAATAAACTATAAACTTGGTTCTTGTTCACTTGCTTTTGATAAAACAATGGAAATTTATGAACATTTTTTTTTGAAACCGCTGCTCATTCATTCTGATGGGAATTCTTTATTGCTCCTGGAAAATTTTAAACCTAACGAAAATTGGATGGGCTATTGAGGATTTTTACATGACTCAATAAATATACTTTTCTTAAGGCCGATTTAGACGGTGCGATTTTCGCCTGTACAAATATCGTATACAACACTCTTACAACATGATTTAGTGGTTGATTTACACGCGCACGACATTGTATGCGACAAAGAAAAAAATATTGTACAGTCTTCGTATTTGTGTCAGGAATATTGTTAAAAGTAATTTTCAAATAAAAAATAAATAAAAACTTATCGAGCGTCTCCAAAATACGATAAATTGCTAAAAGCTTTGCATCTTTCTTAAAATAATTTTTATGTGAGCGCTAAGAGAGAACTGTATCTTTCCTTCACAAATCTATAAGTTTCTGTGTTTCCTCATCGGTAAACTTTACTTTCAATTCAACGAATCTTTGCGTTTTCAGTTTAAAGTACAACTTTTAGAGGCGACAATTCCATCTTATTTACATCCGCCATTGTTACAAAAATTACGCAGACTACCCCTCAAGGGACGTTTTGTAGCTTGCAAAGTCATCTCGCTTACCTTATTTGGCTATGAAATCTATGACTGTCGTGGAATTTTAAAACATGTTTCGAAATCCTACAACTTATTCGTGTTGTACACGTCTATTGTAGACGTGTAGTAGGCTTGATTTACACGCTACGGCTCAAGTTGTAGGATGGCGAGAGCGTATTGTAAACGATAGTTGTAGGCGAAAATCGCACTGTCTAAATTGGCCTTAATATTCTCCTATCTTGCTTCAGAACACTCCTCAGGGGTATAATTCTCTCTCAAACTTTAGAGGTTGAACCTGGGTGAAAAATAATGGTCCTACTGGAGTCGAGGGGCACTGTGGGTAAGCTCCAGAAACCAAAGCAAATTCAGTATATATGACCATAAAATTTCATAAAATCTTTCCAGAATAATATACAATTTACCAAAACTTTCATGTTTGTTATGAGAAGGATTGAGTAATTTTTCTAATTAAACTAAGGAGTCAAATTATATGGCTTGATATTTTAATTGAGTAGAAAGAGAATTTAGCTTTTGTACTTAAACATCAAACGCTTAACTTGAATTACAAAGCATGCAGATGAGAGTCAAAATAGTTATTTCTTTGAGGCTTTTAAACCATGGCTGATCGATTGTTTAAGTTTCTCGTGCTACTCTTCACATGCTTCCCACTACAAGACTACGCACCCATCGATGTAAAACCTAATTGCGTAAAAACATAAAACAATTCGTTTTGCATGTGAATATTGCTGTAAAAAAATTCTGTAACGCGCGATAACCAAATTTCGTATTAATTTTTTTAAAAAAAGACTCTTTTCATCAACTGAGACTTTTTTTGAATGTCATGAACTAGAAACTCTGTCCGAGCCAATTAGGGGAACACATGCAATCGCACTTTGAAGTATACGATATACCGAGCTATACCTTCCTTTACCGCAATTAATTTTTGACTGTGCTTCTACATTTTGTTTGTGCTCGGAATAAGGAATAAACGCTCCTCTATTCTGCGCATTCTCGGTTGGTTCAACCTTGATGTCACGAAGCAAGTCACTTATGACGAAAGTTTCTGATTGTCTTTTGTCTTGGTTATCTTTTGAGCAGGCAAAAGCGATTGATGAATCAGATGTCGTAGTAACCGTAGATCCTGATACTGAAGCTGTGTACTGACATGATGAATGAAACTCAGACTTGACAGCAGCTATATCTAGTGCACTAATGGTTTCTACCGAATGTAGATCAGATTGCTTTTCAGCATTCAATGGCTCAGAACTCACTGGAAGAATCTTTTCAGTTGATGATGCAGTGTTAGTAGTGGTTGCACTCGGGTTTCTCACGGCTCCATCCTTAGAACTATCAGCGATTGAATAACACTGCCTTAGTGTTTGCGAGTTTCTTGACTGGAAGTTTCCTGGAGGGTTTAGTCCTTCTGGAAAGTCTCCTCTTTGATGAGGTCGGTTCGGTGTGCTCTCTATGTACCTTGAATACTGCGAGTGTCTTCCACCTGGTCGAACATTGACATTATTTTGAGCATAAAAAGGAGTAGCGTCACTCATATACGAACTGGAAACACTATTTGTTTTCGGCACACCTTCAGCAAGTGGTGTATCAGCAGTAATTACTAAACTCCGTGAAGTCTGTTGCTCCGCACTTGGTGCAAAGGAGCATAAGTTTTCTCCTTGCGCATTGTGGGGAGTTGGAAGAATGGGCATCAGTGATCTCAGCGAAGGTCCTCCAAGTTTTCGTGCGTATTGAGAGTAGGTTTGTTGATTGATGCAGCCAACAAAACTTCGCAGATGGACTTCGAGCCCCTTTGGGTTAGTTACCTTTTTCTTTTTGGACGAACTGTTTTCCCGAGTCAAACGGTTACTGGGGCTGAATCTGGAGTCACAACCGCTGTTGATTACTAATCGTTCTCCAGCGTTGGATGCTGGGAGCTGAGCGGAGGAAGGATTCTTCGCAGTATATGTTTTGCTCTGTACCTCAGTGCTTGAACCAGGACTGTCTAAATGACCAGAAACTTTAAAAACACCCTCATGCGTATCAGCCAAACCACGTAATCCTTGCCTAGAAGCAGAGCTTTGATCTTCAATATTACTGTGATGGGCTTGAGGGAGCCCTTGGCAAGGAGTAACCGTTATATAGCTGTGTGATGTTTTTTCTTTATGTAATCCTTGCCTAGAAGCAGAGCTTTGATCTTCGATATTACTGTGATGGGCTTGAGGGAGCCCTTGGCAAGGAGTAATCGTTACATGGCTGTGAGATGTTTTTTCTTTATCAGCAACGTCAATCAAATTACATTTACTATACATACTATAAAATGGTTGTGTGTAGTCTCCGAGAATAATAAGTTTTTGGGAAGTTACTGGATTCGACACTACAGTATTACTAGATGAAGAACGATCTGAGGCAGCTTGTGGTTGAGAGTGAACAATAGTCTCACCATTTGGTTCGATTAAACCTTCATCATATCCCGCGACTCTGGTAGAATAACTACAAGGAATGTTATTCAGCCTGGCACTGGGATTTGAACAAGATGGTAGCTGAGATTTTAGGATATCATTACTGTTTACTCTCAAGGATGATGGCCTTACGAAAGAACCAAAATTACGATCAAAATTCGGGTAAAATGCAAAATCTTGGTCATCTTTCATATTACGAGGCATCAGCTGGTTTGTAAATTCGTTGTTATTATCAAAAACGCGAATGTTTTTGTCTGAGTTGCTAACGACACTTGCCCTAGAAACACCAGCAGCCACCTCACGAGACGAAATGGGGTTAATCGGTTGTACACGATTTCTACTAATACTTGAATGCAATCCAGAATCTTTTGTATATTCCATCTGCGGACACGATTTTGCTCCTTGTTTTTCTAGATTTGTTTCTTCTTGTCTATTAGGATTTTGCTGCAGCTGCTCTCTGTAGTGTGAGTTTTGCATCCACTCAGAGGTTAATTGATGGCTCTCAGAAGGACCAGGTTTTGGTAACAGTGGCCTGTAGCGGCGCGAAATATTTGTGATATTCTTCTTTTTATTCTTTTTCTCCCTTATTTGGAAAGGCTTAGGATAAATACCTTTATTAGGATACCGTTGACGACCTTTATTATTCCAGTGTTGCTTCGTTGAATTAATATTGATACCCTGATGTACCGTGAGAGGGACATTCACTTGTTGACTAGCAATTGAAACAAGCTGTGAACTCTGATTTGGCTGACTGGAATGTACTGTAACTTCGTCTTTACTGATTGTCCTTGCAATTGAATTGCTAATACTACAACTAGATGTATTTGTACTAGAAGTGCTTATTTCTGTTTTATCAAAACTCAGTGTTTGCTGATATCCTATCGGATCTCTTTCAGGAGTTCCTTCAAAGTTTAACGTTCTCTTTCGTAAACCACTATTCTGCAACACAGACTCAACAGAATTGAGTTTAACCAATGTGCGGTTTTCAACACAAGTTTCTAATTTAGAAGTCTCCTCTGGTTCATACGTGACCTTAGGCGTGTTTCCTGACATTAAACGTACATTGTTACTGGGATTTAGAGATATAACATTTGTAATGATGCATGGCATCTCATCGTTACTATTTGGTTCCACAAACTGTAATCCACTCTGAGAACTTTTGCCTTCAGAGACTTTGGTAGTTTCTGATACTGTTTTCACTTGGTCGAATTTATTTGTCAATGACGTTTTATGAATACGAGCTGGTTCCTTAGTAGAATTTTTCGCTGATTCCTCGCAGATTGAGCGTAAATGTAACCTAACAGAGCGGGTAGCCTCTGCTACATTTCCAATCATATGGTGTGTGTCGATACAACCTTCACCACCTGTAACATTTTCACGGTCATGAACAAGTATCTGGTTTGATTTTTTAAAAACTAGATTGCTCATGCTATCTCTAGAGATAGGGTGTTGTCCCAGTGGCGATTGGCTATGGTTTTTCAATACATCACTACTTTGTGTTGGTAAGTTGAAGTGACTACTATCAACAACAGAAGACGGCAGCTGAGGTCCTGACCTTTTTTCACTACGAGGTAAAACTTCTGAGCCAGAGGGCAATCTCTCTTCTGGTAATTTGTCATAAGAAGTCACATCCGAAACTGGTAATGGTTGTGGATTGGAATCGTTATTGCTTGGCAAAGGTGATAAGTTTGGTTTCGGTACTAGTACAGGAAGTCTTGCAAGTAGTCTTTTGACTTTGTCCTGTGGCGATTCATCAGGAAAATGTGTTTCACTGTACAGTTCTTTAGCTAACTTTGACTGTGCTTTTCGTTTTCTTCGGCCTATTACTTTACATACAGTAGCTGCCCTTCCTCTATTTTTTCTCATTTTACGATTCGAAACAGTACTCTTGCAAGAATTTACAGTGATTTTGCTAGTCTGTCGTTTCCGAACAGTTGTCTCTAGCTTTTTTATTACTTCATCTGTAACCTTTTCCACTATATTCTTTTTAACTTTCTTGGGTGATGACGATGTCTTTCCTTCACTCACCGGTTTTTTCGTTTTGTCAATCTGTGGCTTAAGTGAGGCAGCACTTTCAAATATTTCATTTTCAGTGACAACAAGTGGCAGAGTACAAGATGCACCGTTGACAGTTACAGTTACTGATGGCCTTTTCAGTTCACCACGAACTTCTTGATCTTTCAATGACTGCAAGCTGCCTTCTGATCGAACGACTAAACTCTCACTGCGTTCTGTTTCTCTCAACCTTTGATCTCTAACAGTCAGCTCCTTTTTTTCCTCGTTGAGGTTGCAACTAGATTTATTTCCATCTTTTATGTTGCCAGTTTCTTCGCGTGATTTAGAAAACACAGGTCTTGGCATAAGCACTGGATATTTAGCTAACACTTGGTCGACTTTTGAGGCATTTAGTGGCAATGTCTTTCGTATTACTATAGGTTTCACAGCCTCAAGATAATTTTCGGTATTATGATTCGCTGTGTTTTGAATAGTAGGTATATCATCTCCTCCAGGTTTGGTATTTTTACCATTTGAATCATTTTTACTCTCATCGCCACTGTCATCATTGAAAGAATCATCACTAGGCATGTAATCAGGGTCTGCAGCATCATCTTCAAATTCTGTAAGACTTTCTTCATCTTCCTGCTCCTCTTGCTCATCTTCATTCACGTCACCTCCATCAATGACCACATCCTTTATTTCAAGATGGTTTTCTGCATCTTCCGCAGTTCCACAGTGCACCTCAAAACTGTGCTCTTTTGCCTTTTCCTTGTCAGGATACGTTTGATTACATTCTAAGCATTTGTAAGTTCTTTTCAAACCGTGTAGAGTTGTCTCATCTCGTTTGCTACCAGAATGTTCCTCAACTTTGTGCTGCTGCATTGCTGATTTACTTTTGAAACCTTTGCTACAAATGGGACAATGATATTTTGCTCTGCCACATTTCTCTTTCATATGCTTTTTCATGTACTTGTTGGACGAGAATCTCCGGCCGCAATTGACACACTTGTAGTTACGCTTATTGCCATGTTTACGCAAGTGGAACTTCAAGGAAGATTCATGGCGAAAAGTGGCATCACATACTTTACAGGAAAAAGGTTTTTCATTTGTGTTCAAAGAAGTGTAGGACTTTATACTTTCTTTGCAGTACGTTTTCTTCCCTGGAGAAACAAACACATAAAACTTTTCACTTTCTAAAACTTTCAAAATTCTTTCAAATACAATTTTAAGTTATTATAACTGTGCTTCAATATCCTTTAACATAACCACACGTTACACAAGTTAACAGCTACATATGATCTAAATACTATAAATCATAGTATAAAAAATTATGACCATGCTGATTCATGGATGCAAATGGAAAATATAAACCAAATCTTTACTCTGGTTATATTTCTAAATGATCAGCCTATGTCCAAAATCTATACCAGCTACTTACCCAAATGGAATACGTCCCTTTCTGGACAAACATTTTTTTAAAATAAATGTACCCAATTGAGTACTTATGTTGCTAGAGAAACCGCTGCAAAAAGTCAACTTCTTGCCTCAAATATATTAGCAACACTGGGATACCAGTGCACTGTTTCCTCTTACCAACCGAGTTATGAAGCCACACCTGATACTCGACAACCCAACATGCAAAAACTCATTTCGAATTCAGGGAGATGTCATGCAGCCCACAATAAAAGCTGATTAGCTCACTTTGCTGAGCAAATCAACCAGCATGCTTTCAGTTCTGTCTTGCACGTGCTACAAACAGGCACACACCCACAGTTCCACGTGCATGCGAGGTCTCTCGTACTCCCTCTCTCTCATTCACTCAATCATGTACACACATTCTAAGATGTGCATTAGACGCATGATGCTGACATTAATGTCTCATGTGCATGCTCCTGCTCACTTAATCTAGATTCCAGGATATTTTATCCAATTCGCGGGCATCAGGGAGCCATTATCAATGTGTCGGAGATTTCCTGACCTTCCGAGACTCTTGGGATGTCATTGATACAAAATGGACGAAGTTTAGTGGTTCCATCTTAGTTTGCTCCAAACAGCTGTGGTAAAATATCGAAATTGTTTTACCATTACATTGATACAGTAAATAACATGTACTTCATTAATACATAAAAACATTAACAAGCTTACTTTCGTGGCTTCGTAGATGATTTCTGTATTGTTCAAAAGTGTTACACACTTTATTGCAGTAAGGACAGTCCACACCAATCCCTTTAGCTGGCATTTCATTGCTCATGCCAGTGTTTAACTGCAGGGTAACCTGCAAAGAGTTTGAAAAATCAATTTTAAAATATTAAAACCTGATAAAATCGAAACCACTTTATTTTGCTTGAACCAAGTGCAGTTTAACTGACAAACAACTTTTTCATTTTAATCAAAATTTAACTAGAACCACTTCGTGATTATTACCATGCCTAGCTTAGAGTTTTACTAAATCTGTTTAGTCCATGCTCTCGGATCTTATCGCTAAGTAATCACTGGCTGCTTGGCATGGACAGAACGCACCTTACTTTCGGGCTGCAGCTCACAGGCACAAATGCAACATCGACCGATATCACCTATGGCCTCAGCACGGTAACAAATTATGATCAAATAAAAAAAGACAAACCATTGAGAAAGCCCTTAAAAACACTGTTCTGAAGGGAGGGGTTAGTTGTTTTTTCATACTAGTGAATAAATATACCTCAAGTACTATACATACTTTGTACCTGTTGAGCACAAAGGATCGTCCAAACTGAGAATAACCGCACTAGGCCAAGGTGGTCAGGTGCAGTGTGACAATACTAGCTTGGAAAACATTCCAGTTAGGCAACCATTTTACATTAATTAACAGTTTAGATTTAAAAATGAGTAGACATTGCATTGCACTTGTCAATTTCAGTTTAAACTAAAGTTTTAAGGATATAAAAACACTACAGATTTGTTGTTTTTACACCTTTGTGACATGCGCAGAGTGCTTGGATAATTACTCAGAAATAATGGGGTGTCCTAATAAGATCTGAGGGGGTAAAAAAATGAAATATTAATCTGCATCCCCTCATTTATTTATAGGAGACACCATGGCCCAGTGGTCAGAGTTGGGGATTTGAATGCAGAAGACTTTGTAAATAGCCAACTGGTTGCATCCTACTAGTTGGGATTCTTAACTGGGAGGGAGGGGGATTTTAGCATGACGCTGAAAAGCCCCTTTGGGGAGTTGTCATTTAATTAAGTATTCATTTCTTTTATTTATTTATTTATTTATTCATTAAGCACCTAAGACTAAGGTTCTCCTGATATAAGACCTAAATGTTTACTCCTTTAGCATAATTAATAATCTCATAAACTCCATGTGACCTGCCAGAAGGAAGTCAGAGGATAGCTAGAATAGCATTTGAATGTTTAAATCTGCTCTGCAAACACACTGCAACTGAGTAAAAACCAGCATTAATCATTTTAAGATACAGTTCTACATTTTTGATAAAATCTAAGGAAATCTCTAATTTTAGGCCATGATTCCTGCAACTAACAAATAAAACATGTTTAAAACTACACTAATTGTGAATTTAATTGTGGAGGGCAAACAAGGAATTTGTCTCAAAAAATGGCCGTTTTAGAGACCTGACTTGTGCCAAAGGCCAAAGTTTAAAACATATTATACGTAAAGCATTTGGAGTTTCCAAACTTGGGGTCTAGGAAATCACATGACTTGATAATAGCATATTTTAAACTTTTTGAACATATATTCTCCAGACACTGCAATACATAAAGTCAAAAAAAATGTGTTCTACTAACTAACATAACAGATTGGGGGCGATGAAATTTGCAGAATGCTTAAAGCAGAACAAGACTACAGTATACTAAATAAGTCAGCGGAAAAACATATGTCGCAAACTTTTCTGTAATTGAGATCATAAGAACTTTCCATTCACGCAAGATGAGTGCTTTTAGGGTTAGGGTAAGGCTTATTATTAGCTACAGGGTTACGGTTTATTGTTGCATGGATGTACTTCCACTGACATAGTAAACAGTAGTCATGTTTGGCATTCAGCATTCAGCAGATTACACCCACCGGTAAGCAAAGTGGTCAGTTAATCAGACCAGGCCTAAGTTGTTCAAAGGTGGCTTGAATTTAACCTGGATTAAGCAAAAATTATGGCAGCAATTGCCTTTAACCCTAGTCCCAGTTGTATGTTAAATTCGCCCAATTTGAGCCGATACTTTTCATTGAATAAGTTTGAGAGAGGTTGACTTTTAATCTTTAGCAGTTGGCTTTGTTTGATAAGTTCTCATTTTCTCATTACCAAATTCCTAATTTTGTATGTGTTATGTAAGGAGAAATTGAGTGTTAACAAAGTGACTGGGAGTGAAAGGGTTAACTGTTGAGTTTTGTTTTTATTACACCACATCACCAGTTGTAAAAGTGCATGATGGGATTTGAACACCTCGTGTAGTGAGTTGTTGTGCAAAATAAAAAATTGAAAGGAAAGAACAGTCATCGACTCTTATTCATTTGTACTATAGAATTAACACTAACTCAGAAAATATTATAGTTCTTATAAAATTCCACTCAGTTTTTTCTTCGAGAATACTTGTTAATTGCAAATTTAAAAGTCAAAATTTGTCTCTGTAATGTTGGGAATAAAACCATGGGTTAAACATTTTACCCTGGGTTAGTGCTACAAATTAGCTTTTGAACAAATGAACCCAGCCGTATAATGTGCATTCTACATAATTAATATTACCTCTGAATTCTTAAACATCACAGTGCCAGACCCCTTGCTCACAACTACAAGTTCTTTTTTTGTTTTTTTGGAATTGTTGCTTCTCTCTTTCTTTTGTTTAGGTTTATCTGATGCTTTCACACAGTCTAATGCAGCAACAATGCTTTCTTTGGTAGTACTAGATGACACAGCTTTATCTTCATTTGTATTAAGCAGCACCTCTTTTGCATATGTGTGATCCTTTTGATAGTCTGTTGGTTGAGTTACATCCTTTTGGATGTCTGATTTCTCCATTACTGCTTCCTGTAGATCATGTCTACTTTCAGAGTTTTTTATATAATTTTTTTCTAAAATACCAATCACTGATCCATTATTTTTCTTCTGAGAGATTGTTTCATTTAACATCGCAACTTCTACTGAATCATCAAAGTCTGTGGTCCGGTTAACTTTATTTTGGAATGTGTCTTGATTATTGACCTCTTGACCTTGAACGTCCATCCTAACTTGAGCTTCTTCACAGCTAGCAGTTTTATTGTTGTTAACTTCTAGAAAATCAGCAACTGAGGGAGTCTTCATTTGGCTACATTCCTCTGCAGATGTTCCGTCTACTTTCTCTAGACTGGCTAAAGAACAAGGCTTAACTGACTTAATGTTAGAATCAGTTTTACTTCTGTAATGTTTATTCACTTGGCTCACAAGAATTTTCTTGGTATTATATCTATTAGCTGTTTTCAAGACTTGACCTGTGCTAGTCCTCAACGTTCGACATTTTACAGAAGACCTGGTCACTCTATCATGGGCAATCTTCTCCCTTATCAGTGCCATCTTCCTTGTCTTCACCATAACTTACTACTGTATATTTCTTTAAAAAGGCAAACTGTAGTATAAAGGGATTGTCTACTTCATTTCACCTAGTAAAAAGAAAAAAATTAAAATGACAATAAACGATATAATTTAACTGCAAAATTAAGCGATATCATTTTGACGTCATCTAATGTTATTTTCAAGCCATTGTTCAAGAAACACAGTAAAACTGTTGATGAATACGAAAATTTTTTCTTATCTCAATAAAAGACATAACTAATTAACCCTTATCTTGCTAAACGCAATTTCTTATAAATTACGCTGTTGTGGACTAAGCCAACATACCACCGACACAGTTCTCTTACAGTACTGTCTGTCCTTTGCCAGCATCACAGATTCCTCAAACTTAATTGACAACCCAGACAGGTCCCTTGTGACTTTCTCCTGCCATCTCATCCTTTGTCTGCCTGGCCACCATAGTCCTGGTGTGGGTTCCAGAACAAAAGTCTCCAGGGTAGATGAGATAGTGGCAGATGGACAACATGCCCGAACCAGGAAAGCCATTTGCTTTTCAGCAAGGAAATAAGGGGGAGGAACTACGGGGGAGCGACACAACATAGGTTAAAATTGTCCTACTACCTTTTGAACCTGCTGATGAAATGATTACAAGTTATTAAATGACCATTCGTTTTCTATGTCTTTACAAAGTACAATTTAGAAATGTCTATGGTTTTGACTAATTCTGAACTTTTTACTTTTTAAGAAAATTATTGATTTTGGCTTATGAAGAATCCAGCAGGAAAAACGTTAATTAAAGCACCAGCATAAGAAACAGTAAAAGGGTGATATTCTCCCCTAGAACGGTTAACAATGTGCTGACACATACATTCAAAAACAGATTTTACATATTCAATAAATACTTTTTTCAAATAATTGGCAATTTCATGTTAGTATTTTTTAAAACATGAAAATAATACAATAACATTAATTTGTATGTTGAATATTTCTCTGAAATAAAACAATGAAATTAATAAAATTAATATTTATGAACATTTAATCAATTTACTGTTTAGTAATTATTATATTCATTGAGACAAGGTAAGTTGTGATAATTATTCTGACTACTGTATTTAATCACTGATAGCCCAATAATATACCATCATCTTATATATTAATGAGCGGACGTGGTTGGCGCAGTTGGTAAGATCTCTGCTTTCCAACCACAAGGTCCCCAGTTTGA
>JAPEIX020466127.1:0-13340 GCA_026122405.2 Zoanthus sansibaricus
CTCCGTCATTATTTTGAAGTGTAAAAAATCCGATAATCACATCACAGATTGAATAAAAATGAGCCTCCGTGAATATTTTGAGACTTTTTAGATGAGATTTGAGGGAGGAGGTAGGTTTTGTAAATATAGTTTTTTTAAGAGAAATTCAAAATTAATTTTGGAGTTAATATTTGATAAAAAATAGTCAAACCGTCCCCTAATGAAAGTTGCACTTTCGCATGGTCAGAAAGGACGGATTGGTAACCGTCCTCAAAATTCTTCTAACTCAAATACTTCTTTCAACTCCTTTACTATCCACCAAATATTAGGGTAGAAAGTCCCCTTAAACTAAAGTTATCAACAAATTTGTAGTTTTAGTTATTAAATATGACCTATATGCTTCAACAGGGAATATAATATACACAGCAATGATTAAATGGTGTTGTAATACAACTAACAAAACCTTCTTTAGCAGATTTTATAAAAGTTTTCTAATTATGTAATATAATGTAGGGTTACTTTCAGTTGAAAAGCAAGTAATTGTGATTTGTATTATAAAATCTAACAAATGGAGCAATAAGATAATGCATATTCTGAGAATGCGTATTCAAAGATAATGGCAATTTTTTTATACCATAATCATATACATTTACATTATACAAATGTTTGGGTAGTAGCAGCATCTTCTAGATATGTTAAGAACGAATTGATTAAAAATATAATTACAGAAGAAAGCTTTTTTAAAGTTTTGGCACATTGAGAATTTTACTGCCATCCAGCGAATTATCAGTCAAGTCGAGTGACATGCTTACTGTCCTTCTAATTCCATTAAACGATCATTTTCTAATTGACACATCAGAGAAAAGAAACAGTTTGAACTATAATCTTAATAAAAGAAGCTGTCGTAGTTAATCTCGTTAAATATATATGTATTTGTACAAAATATAAAAACACTCATTTATACTTTTTTAATTAATATTGGAAGTAGTCATTGGATTTATGGTGTCCTCTTACTTGCACATTGGTCGCCATTGCCATGGTAACCGTCTTTGCATACACAATGTCCTATCACACACACTGCAAATGGGCTGCACAAATGACAGGGATCCTCTGAAAAAAAACACTTAATATTAACTAAAAAAGTTTAAACTTTTGTAAACCAACGTTGATGAACAGCGGCATATGTACAATATATGGTGTTTCCTACAAACATTAAATAGCTCTTCAATCGATGTATGCGATTACACATCTTTTATGTGAACGCATTTTAACACAATATATATTTACTGATATACATAATAGCAGAGAAAGCTTTTTTGTCCAACAAATGTAAAATACTTTGTAATACATCCCTTTTGAGGAATTTATTTTTTAAATTAACAGGTTTCATAGGAACTACCATGTTAATGGACATATTTTATAGTAAGCTCTTTAAAAACGGTAAGAAATAACTAAAATTAATATTAATAATTAAAAACTAAGGTAAAAGTGATTTAGGACTTTAAACCTTAGGCCGTGCTTGTTTACCTATTCCAGTTATTGGTCATACAAATTAATGCATTCAGTGTACCAACCTTCACACATCTTGCCTGTGAATGGAGCAGGACACTTGCAAACGAAAGGTTCGTCTCCTAAGTTAATAAATCTACTGAGAAAGATTGGGTTACTACGAATGACAGAAACGTCGACACACGTTCCACCATGAAGGCAAGGGTGGGATAAACAAGCGCTGACAACTGGAACAAAGAGATGCAACAATTACATTTCAGTAACAGATTTTATAATTCAAATCAAAGCTTGCTTATATACAGATCTGCACCCGCAATACATCTCAGGAGAGGATCCAGACTGGCCGGGTGTATTCAGTTCCCAGAAACTTGTCAAACGTTTGATAATAAATCATTTTTAGTGTGGTGTTCTCCCAGTGGAAAATCTAAACTAGATCAACTAGCTTCCAGAAACTTGTCAATCGTTTGATGACTGAAGAAATGCTTCTTGCGTGATGTTATTCTTTAGAAGGCTTTTTTTTAATTGGTGTTAAGTTTTTCTTTATGACTAATAGTCTTCTCTAAGATTATCAATATTATGACAAATTCATCCACGGCGCCCCTTCCTAACACATATAATAGCGGTGTACTCTACACTAATTAAAAGGGTTAGTGACTGCTGTAAATGTTTTGTTTACAAATAGAGGAAAGCGCTTGCCATACGCTGTTCAGGAAATTGTCAATTTCTCATATATTGTATACCAGGAACTGTGTCTATTTCGAAACAAGAAACGAACTGAAAAAATCTCTTATTTTCAATCTGAGTTTACTGCATTGCACGTGGGCGACACAACCATGTCAATACATGACTGCAAAATTGGAGTAAGAATTTGAATTATTTAACTGTAATGGTGTAATTAAAAAAAAAGTGGCATAAATAAAGCTTAATATACTTTTATAAATGTGATACTATAGAAACTGGACTAAGTACACTAGGCGAAAACCCTTTTCAAAGCAAATCATTCGCTTTTGTTTGCTGCATTTATAAGTGAATGCAAAGTTGCAGCTTTAAATAACATGAACGCTTTTATTTAAAACTAAAAACACTCCAGCTTTGTGCTTTTAGGCTTACTTTATTTATAATCAATAAAAAGTTTTCTTCTTGTACTTTTGCGAATCCCTCAAACTTGGCCATTGTCAATAAATAACACATAAAAATTATGTTTTTTTGAAATTAGAGCACAATTATGACATTGTGAACTGGCACAATTCAAAATCATGTGATTGATTTGGAGCAATTTGCGCACACGGGGTTTGAGCAGTGTACGACTGAGACATGTTTTAAATAACAGATTTATTAACATAACGGTCACTTGAAAACACATCGGTTTTGGAAACACTCTCATCAGTAGCTAGATCCAACCTTGCGTTTGCTCTTTGTCAAAATTTGAAAATAATTGTTTTAATGAAATCGTTTGTGTAGTTGACGCAAGTTTTTGCAAAAAGTCATTGCTTCACTGTTTGCATTAGGCTTATTTTTTTCATTACAGAGTTTTGATTGATTGAACTTACGTTCACATCTCTCGCCATGATATCCCATCATACAAGCGCAGCGGAACTGGCCTTTGTCCTCAACACACGTGCCTCCATTCTGGCATGGGTTTGGCTGGCACACATGGCCTACAAGAGAAACTGACGTGTATAGCGCAAACAAGCGTTTAAATTTTCAATCATGGAATACTCATTTTAAAATAATTAACAACCTTTCCCAGGCTTTCAATCTTCTTTTTACTACCAAAGATAATTCATGCGTGCTTCCAGTAAAAACTAACACGAACTAGGAGGCAATGCACACAGACATTATCCAAATTTAGGGATAGCTTCGTCTCCTGCATATTATAATCAAGTGTAAAACAACTATTTTAGGAGAAGGGGAGCGGTCCTTTTGTTAGCCGGCAAATTATTAGGATGGGATAATACAAAACGTGCTAAAAGAAACACAATATTTTTTATACTGCAACCTGCACAAGGTAGTTAGTAATATTTCAACCAGCACATTGCAATGTTTTCTAGTTTTTCAGCCTTTGGATCATCAAGGACGGAGAAGAATAATTTTTCCCACATCCTCAATAAAGCCGTTTCACAATCATGCTCAGTGTGTTTATTCCAATATTTTGATGGGTCATGGGACTTGCAAATATCATTACTAGCTCTTCTCACAATGTTGCACAGGGATGTTTTCCATGTTATCTGTAAGATCTGCATTTGGCACTCCGTAACAATGTGAAATACACACCGCTCATTTGAAAGAAGTTAATTAATATAAAACGCATCTCCTAGAACTGTATTTTACTTACGAGTACAGCTACTTTGAATCAGAGTTTGTATACCAATTGTACCAATATTGATATTTAAAGTTATAACAATTTTTTACAGATTACATTTTTTTATTGTCGTTAATTGTTATTTTAAGGGTTACGCCACCCGAATTTAATGGTATTTATTGTTCTGCTTCAAAGTCTTGCCAGTTACTATTCTTCAAATCCATAAGTCAGCGTTACTTTAAACAACAATGTTCTTAAATCTGGAATTCGTGAACCTCTAGGGCTAGCACTTTGTACTCTGATGGAAAATATACACTGTAGGAGTGCAGCAACAGAGTGCAAAAATAACTTCTCTTAGCAAATCGTTGGTAAATTAAACTAAAATTTGGTACTCACGCTGACAAGTGTCTCCATTGTAATTTAGCCTGCAAATGCAGCGGAATCCACTGACCTGGTCAATACAAGTACCGCCATTGATGCAAGGGTTTGAAAAGCAATTACTTCGCTCTAGGAAAAACGTTACCAACAACAATTAATTCTTATTTGAATGAAAACAATTATGCAGAGAGGACTTCCACAATTAAGTAACCGAAGGAAGTCAAAATAATCTTAGATAGCAAACAAATGTTAGAGGCACTCCTACGGAGCAGAGTTTGACTAAAGGTCGCGGGTTAGATTGTGCGGGTGCGGCGGGTCCAAGGTGCTGGTGCGGGTAGGTGTGCGGGTCCAAAATTTCTGCCAAACTTGTTTTTTAGTGCACTTTGACTGTTTAACAGCATTTTTCGCACAATCAGTTATTTCATTTATTCCTTCGCGAAAGCAGTTAGTCGATTGTTTGCGGTAGTTTAAATAGTTTGGGCTATCTTTTGTTCTTTTACAAAATGCCAAAAAAGATTGGTAACACAGTGTTCAATCCGAGAGGAGACGGTGACTGCTAGAGAAAAACAAATAAGTAGTAACGTGCTATATTTCAGTAAAACGAAAAAATACTTGTTTTTTGTTTTTCTCTAGTCGTTATCTTACTTTTAGCTTTATAAGTTAAATTGCATTGATTATAAACTTGGCATCGGTTCAATTATCATTATTATGGCAATATCGAAACATGTCTAGAATAAAAATTATATTCATATATTTGTGTATACTAGCTTTGGCAGTTCTTCGTTTTTACAAGTTGTCGTAACTAAAATTAGTAGTGACGCTTGACACTTATTTGGATATAAGAATACATCAAATATCTTCATTTTCATCGAATATGACATTGTCAGTGGTCAGTTTCCGTTTTGAATTTTTTTTTGGGAGTTTCTGAAAACATATAAAAACACACGCTTTTTTTATATAAAAATCAGCACTTTTTCCGAGCTAAAACCACGGCCCCGCAATTTAATTTCATCTAATTTTATCAAATTTTTTACCTGCCTTGTGTAAACATTTCATAGACACGCCTGTTCCTCATTCGTAAATCCGGCCAAAATAGCATCTCAAAATAGATGCTGCTTTCAGGTTTAAATACAGGCTACTAATATAAATTCTTCTGACTGAAGAAGTCTACGCTAGTTAGACGAAACGCGTTGGAGTATAAACAAAACGTTTTACAAAAATAGTACGCAGAGTGCTGCTCAATAATTTATATTTAAAAAATTGTCTGCATAATTCGCATCACGGTAATACATTAAAAACCTTAAGTTAATAAATAGAGAAACAGATTACAAGGTAACTTGTACTTGTAACGTTCACGTTCAACTTTGGCTTACCTTTGTAATCTATTTACGATATTAAGTATTAATGTGGCGATATTCGTAGTCTTGAATAAGAAATATGAATTTAAGCTCATTGCATTCATATCAATCAGTCAAAGTGCAGTAAAAACAAGTTTACAAAAATTTTGTACCCGCACACCTATCCGCACCCGCACCTTTGACCCGCACCCGCACCGGCACAATCCAACCCGCTACCCGCAACCCGCGACCCTTAGTCAAACTCTGCGGAGCACCATACTTAAGGAAATATCGTAAATCCATCGAGTTGAATTTTTAACGTCATGACCTCATGTCCGTCCTTCCGTATAAACGTAGGTACGACGTCCGTGTACACAAGTGGAATAGGTTTTTTAAAACTGCAGTACGGTAAATATCTCTTTGGGAGCTCCGCTCTTAGGCAGTGCCTGTACTGGTCATGTGGTGCCCTTGAACAGAAGAGTTTTGATACTTCCCTTTGTTTAGGGCACCAATATGGCTTCATTGGTATCTTGAGGGAGGGTGTGAAACTATACAATAGAGAATAGTAAATAGTAGTTAAGAAAAAACTAAATTTCTTTAGCGGAGAGTCCTACTTTTCTACGGTTCTTTGGAATAGTATAGTTCAAATAAAGCCAAGAATAGAGAATCTACAAACTACAGCTTCTATAGGCATCAAACAATGATGAATGTAAAACTATAGTAAGTATGTTTTTCGGTCAAACTCTTCTTAAAATAGACCTTCAATTTGGGCTATATGCTTTCCATAATTTCCTAGCAGCTCCTACCTTCACACGTGACTCCTTTGAAGCCAACCAAACAAGTGCATTCGAACTTGCCAGCTTTCTCCGTGCATGTGGCGCCGTTTTTGCAGGGACTAGGTGCGCAGTAATTGATCTCTATGAAAATTTATTGAAACAATAATGATAAACATAAAAGTAAATCTATTTACAGAAAGCCATACAATTAGCCTTTCAATGAAATCGTTGCATTTATCACAACAGAAGCACTGCTCAAAATATTTTGTTGAATAGGCAGACACCTAATATACATCTCGTCTGTAGGTCTCATCAAAAACGTTTGAACATGTAAAAATGAGTCACCCAAATTTAAAATTATATACTGAAAAAGTGTTTGCAATCAGAGTAAAAGTCGTTGCATGTTACATATTTGTATTGATAGTAAGTTAGAATGCTTTTGAGTTCATACCTCCACAGTCCAGGCCTTTAAACCCTACACGACATGTACACTGATAGTAAGTTAGAATGCTTCTGAGTTCATACCTCCACAGTTCAGACCTTTAAACCCTACACGACATGTACACTGATAGTAAGTTAGAATGCTTCTGAGTTCATACCTCCACAGTCCAGGCCTTTAAACCCTACACGACATGTACACTGAAAGCCAATGTCGTCGTTGGTACCTGTGCACGTTCCACCATTTCTACAAGGGTTCGGGTGACACTTATTGATATCTACAGGAAAAATAGTTTATATTCAGTTCTTGATCTTATGTCGACTACAGACCTTTTAAACTTTTGTCTTCAAATTGGTGTTAATCAAACTGCAAAAGAAGTTAAGGAAAATCGAAAGTAAGTTCTCATTGTTATTATATGGGGATGATTTTTCTTGAGGATTTTTCTTAAAGTGCAAAGGGATAAAACATAACATGGTAAAAAATTCCTCAATTCCTTTTGCAAACTTGCGTTTATTTTATAAAATTTTAAGGAACATCAGATTATTTTTTTCGTACACTTTAGACGGCTCTGTTAGCTTTACAGCATTTTATCCAAATGTAAAATAGAAACTTCAGCTTAACATAAAAAATTAATTATACATGATGCAATTAACAAATTAAAAGAATAACTGGGCAAGTTTTTACAAGCCATTCAAAAACAGAACAACGGCTCCACAGTATAATTTTTATTTAAGAAGAAGAAAACAATCTTGTTTGCACCCCATTTCATTCATAAGAAATTATGTCTTTCTAAGATTATTTATTTTCCCATTTTTATGAGAATTTTACGCAAGAAGGGCTTATTTTATCATACTATACTAACATTCCTTTTACTTAGTCAAGAGCAATTGAAATTGTTGTTATTTATTTTGAACCAATATATAAAAAAATAATAAGGTAAAAATTGTTGCTTGTATTCAAAATTAAAATTTATTTTTTCATTTTAGTTTTGAACCATACGAAACACTCATTTTTTGTCCTGTATCTTCGACTTTGCGTTGTTAAAAATTCTAGTTTTCAGTATAGTAATAAAGTTATTGGTTAGCGGTCTAACATCCATCCCGTATTCTGATTGGCTACTCTTCTAGAGGTCAAATTGTGCTGAGCCTAGTTAAGCTAAATCTTTTACAAGCCTAGTGGCCCATGGAGCCGGCGCTTTTCTCCAGTTTCTGTAGTGTTAAGGCGAATGAGAGTCTGACTCCCCCTGGACGGGACACTAATCCATCGCAGGTTAGCTCCCAGCAAATGTTAGTGCTCATTTACCTATCCAGGAACGATGGAAAGCTGAGTTGGCTTAGGCGGAAAAAGGTCACACAAATATTCGAATCTCGGCAGACTGCCGGGATCGAACTGGGGACCTTGTGGTTGGCGGAAAGTAGAGATCTTACCAACTGCGCCAACCACGAGCCTACTACGAGAGAAAAAACCGTATTGAGCCCCGTTTTGCTATAATATCAGAGGAATTGATCAATAATTTTATTTGTACATCCTTTTTTTACCCAAACAATTAGACCTCTCGGCCTCATGGGCTACAAGTTTGAATAGCTCATTCGGCCTACGGCCTCATGGGCTATTGGTACGTCGTCCATTCGTGCTCGAGGTCTACTTGTTAAATAGAAAACATGTACCGTGCGGGCGTTTGGGAAAATGCTTTAGAAACATGAGCCGCAGGCAAGTTTTTCCACAGATTTTTCGAGTTCTCCCAAACTTTCACGAGTGTCTCTATAACTCGATAGAAACACGGAAAACATGTTTTCCATTTCTTTTAGAAAACACCGCGACGAGAAAGAGGAAAACAACTTGTTGACTGTGAATGCTATCGTTACGTCATCAGCTCTTGCAAGTTCTGTGATTTTTAACCAATCAACACGTGTATTTCCGCAGTTATTACTGTTTTCTTAATAACATTAATGCTTACTTGTTAAGTTCGTACTACAGAAATTGATTTTGGGATAAAGCAAAACATAAACAACGCGCAAAGGATGCAAGATAACCAAACTAACCATTTTTAAAACACTGCATTCGACAAACTTGTTAGTTTTCACTGTTCAAAGAATTAAAAGAGAAGTGCTATTTTTGATTTGTATTTGAACGCATGTCATTCTAGTATGCAAGCGGAAGCTTTGCCTGATTAGTATTTTCATAATTAGAAAAAGAGTTAACTTTCCGTTAGAGGCAATTTAGAGCAGTTATTTTGCTTGCTATTTTTTACTTGTACCAATAGACATAAAACTTACCTTCACAGTGATCTCCCTTGTAGCCTCGGGTGCAAGTACATTCGTATCCTTGACCTACATCATAGCATGTTCCTCCATTTCGACAAGGATTTGGTTCACAACGGCTTCGAACTAAGGAACAACGAACAAGTTGTATGACCAGAAAGTTGTTGAAAAGATGGAGCATTAGATTTAGATTTTGGGTACCGAAATATATATAGAAAATAACAAAATAATTCGTTTTTCTTTTAAAGAAGGTTAAGAAAGGGATTTCAAATTTTAGTATCATCCACTAATATATAGTTGGCTTGGGCTCATCCAGTTTTCAGTTGTAAACATAGAGCCATGAGTTATGAGCTCTGCTTGTTGTCCTTAGAGCCATTTTTGTTTATATTCGGTTAAAAACGAAAAGTAAAGATTCCAAGTAAAGGTGCAAATAGGATGCAAAATGAAATGAGTGACGTCAACTCAACTTAGAAACAGGTCATTATTTATCACCTGGGGGCGGGGGTCGGAGAAGTTATGGGATCACAGTTGTTTGAGGGAAACAGAAGGGTCAATCTCTGATCACTAGCAAAGCATAAAGGTGTCATAATAAAACAGACAGTTATTTTATTACTATTTAACTCCCCTTTCCAATCTCGCCATTCTCCTTCCTTTTTTTATAACTGCTGGACGCATTGGTAAAATGCACAAAATGTAATAATTATTATTTAAGAATTAAAATTTTTAATTAAGATATGCATCATGTTTAAAAAAAATGATTAAAAAATGGTTAAAAAAATAATTAACAGGAACTATTGGTCCCTTTATAAATGTTTATCTCCTATCCTCGAGAGTTTATCGTTTGGAGGACTTGTTTGCAGAATCAAAGTCGTGTATAGCTCTTTGAATTTTTCCCGCTTTTAAAATCTTTAATCTGTTACAGTTTTGTGCACACATTGAAAATATAAAACACATCGGAGTTTCCTTTGCAATTTACCATAACGCCACTCACAAAAGGCATTAATGAACGAAATAAGATGTGTTCAAGGTCTATTGCTCGAAAGCGAAACCACAGGGGACCAGATTCTTAAGGCTACATATTAAGGCATGTAAGCATATCGCCTGTGAATGTTGTTTCCAATTAGCAAGTAATAAATAGCAAAAAGACAGAGTTTTTATTATTGAGTGTGATGTTCATACTTGGGGTGACGGAGGTCGAAGTGAACCCGAGAAAACAAACTTCACTATTTCGGAAGCTCTTGTGGATGGCGGATCTTGCACAACACTATAGCAAATCAAACAAATGTCACTCAAGTTATATCAGGACGATAAATAAGCAAAGGAAAAGTGTTACGTGGGTACGCAGACTACTGCAGAGGAATGATGATGCTCCTGTGTCAAATAATATACATTTCCTGCAGGACAGTGAGTCAGTCATCAGAGGATTTGTTCTTGTCATCTCTGTTAAACTCAAAAATTATCTAGATACATCCGCAAAAAAACAAAGAACAACTGCTACTACTACTGCTTTTCGAATGTCATTTACTTAATGATAAGATAGGTTAAAGTGTTTACTTATGAATATGTTGGCTTTCTTCTTGATGGACAAACGATGGCCAAAAACCTTCTCTCTGAGTATTTGTTTAATTTTTCCTACGTGCTAATTATCAGATTTACTACAAGGTAATAGGTAAATGATGTTTTTATCAGCACAACGTACTGGGATTAGAGTAACCCGAGCGACGACCCTTCCTTTTATTGTTATAATGAAGATGAAGTGGAACAAATAAAGAGGATTAAAGTTACAATGACTTCGTTCACGCTGATTTGGATAAACATGGTACATGTGGCAGACGATGATATATTTCTACTTTAGTTAGCAACATACGAGGCAGTAGAAACTGCATTGTAGGTACCGCCTGCATGTACATTACAACTGTGTTTGCTAGATAGCTAAATTCTTTACGAGCCAGGTGGGCCATGTAGCCGGCGCGTATCTCAAGTTTCTGTAGTGCTAAGCGGATGAGAGTCTAAATGGAGCCGAATTACATACACATTCGTATTTTGAACGAGCAGTTGTGCTCTTTGACGTAACGTGTCTAAATAAAGTATTGTATTGTATTGTATTGAAGCCTATTGTAGTAGTGCACACAAGGTATCCTGCTGATGAACAGTAACTGTGGCAGTAACTGCTACTTTTTAGCAGCATTCTAGTTCATGTCTGTTCAGATATCTATTTGAATCTCCCTGGATAATACACTAATCCATCGCAGGTTAGCTTCCAGCAGATGGTGCTAGTCATTTATCTACTTTGAAAGAATGTAAAGCTGAGTTAGCTTAGGCGAGAAAGAAAGGCACACAAATCACTTCAAATCATTCTTCACTGCAGTGCTGGGGATCGCACTGGGGACCCTATGGTCGGAAGGCAGAGATCTTACCAACTGCGCATGACTAATATTCGTAGAGAGAGTGTACAAACTACAACTTTTGAGGAGGATGCATCTTGGAATACTACATTGCCTTCTAGGAAATCAGGTAAATTATGTGATAAAAAAACTAAAAGCCTCCAACATCCCCACAGGCGATAAATAATGACCGTTCTCTTACCATTTAAGGTACTTTATAATATTGTCTACGACACTGCAGCTTCCGTATTGTTTGTTCAAGACTTACAGTTCACGATTCATCATTCCGATGAAGAACTACAGTCCGAAACATTAGTTACAATTTATCTCACTACGGTGTAAAAATTTATCAATTTGTTAAACTGGTTGTATACAGTTTTGTATCATTTCTAAAATTTTATACAAGTTGTTCAGAAAACTAAAAACCAAATTTTGAGAAATCCCGTTTTATCCAGTGAGTAACACTTTACGAAAATTGATGTAACACCAAGGTTAAACTTTATTTTCTTAAGAACATTAGTGACTACATGTCAAGGTTCTTGTTCCAGCTTTCACCTTAATTAGGCATTGCTTACCTTCACAGTGATGTCCCATAAATCCTAGCGGACATGTGCACTCGTAACCATGGGAAAACACAGTACATGTGCCACCATTTTGACATGGGATTGGACTGCAATACGTTCGAACTACAGAATAAGTGATACAACAGCAATTAGTCTTGCTTAGTATAGTTTATATACTACACAATAATATAAAATTTTTCACGCAATCGGATTAGTTAACTCGGAGGTGATTAGCAAAATTAATTAATATTGTTATATAACAAATATCAAAGTCCATTTTTCTCGTACTCCTATTGGACGAGACAACATCACGCGCACGTGAACAAGTTTCACTGTTTCCCAGCAACCACGCGCTCAGCGGGCAACATTATGTTATGGACCGGTAAACAGCAAAACCGGAAGTTAATTGCAAATTGGTATGATTTCAAAAGTTCACAAAATACAAGTTTGGATAATAAAAAAATTATTTAAAAGCTGGTATTTGTTTTTCTTTGATAGTTGGTATATAACAAAACACTTATTGAACTTAACCTCGGGAAAGAAGTATGTTTTGTTGTCCCTCGACGGCCATGTTTCCCTCGGCTCTGCCTAGGGAAACATTGGCGTCTTGGGACCACAAAACATACTGTTTCCCTCGGTCTCAGTCAATAAGTGTTAATTATATGTACTATTGTACCAGATGATACACATATTCATATAATACTAAAAGTTCCTCAGACGATCATCACTATTTTTCAATGCCCTGTCTTCTTGTTTCGATATTTTTCATTATTTCAAACCGCTCATACAAAGAAGAACAAATTAGGGACAAATTGAGGCTGAAGCAGCCAAAAAATGTAAAAAAATGAGCCTCAGCAAAATTTACTGGTGCTTATTTAAAAAAGCGTGTTGATGAAATTGCAAAGTAGAAATAATGTAACGACAATCTTTACATGTGAAAAGAATCGTATATTTGTTGCTTTAAAAATAACATCGAAATTCTCACGAACGCTCATTACGCAAACTTGTGAACTATCACCCAGTAAAAACAGAATTCGTATTTCCTGGCGCCCTTGTAATATCCTCATGATAACTGCTATCTCCTGGCGCCCGTATAACATCCTCAGAATAACTATTATCTCCTGGCGCTCGTGTAATATCCTCAAAATATCTGTTATTTCCTGGCGCCCGTGTAACATTCTCATAATAACTGTTATGTCCTGGCGCCCGTGTAACATCCTCAAAACAACTGTTATCTCCTGGCGCCCGTGTTATATTCTCAGAATAACTATTGTCTCCTGGTGTCCGTGTAATGTCCTCAGAATAACTGCTATCCTTATCACTTTACTAATCATATGTATTGGCGCCCATGCAATAACCTCAAAATAACATCCTAATCACCTAAATATTGCATCCAGACTTAAAAAGCCCGT
>JAPEIX020466199.1:2500-20345 GCA_026122405.2 Zoanthus sansibaricus
CAATAGGAAAGTATTCCTACATGCACACTTCGCCTGATTTCTTTATATTCAGTCTTGCCTCAGCTGATTTGCTAGTGGCCTTAGTGTATGATCCGCTGATTGTAACATATGTAATTCTGAAGCATATTGGACAGGAACGCAGCAAAGTACACATAATCTGCCAAAGCTTTGTTGGATACTTTTCTCTTGTTGCTTCAGTCACTAGCTTGTGTTTAGTCACAGTCGACAGGCTTGTAGCCATTCAAAGACCTTTAAAATATGTCCTTTGGAAGACCTCTACCTTAGTTGGCTGGATTATTGGGATAACATGGCTTTTTTCTGCAGTAGTTGCTGCCGTCTACTCCATATTGAAACCTAATAGAATGTTCGTCTGGTGTTACGCCAGTACTTTGTTAACTGCTATTTTACTGGTGTACGTCTATATTTTCACACGAGCACAAAAACAGAAAAAAAAGATAACCAACAATTCCAAGCCAGCCACAAACATACCGAAAAGAAGTTCAGTGGCATCATTTCGAAATCAATTAACAACATTGAAAGATCTCAAGGCAACGAGACGAATAGGGCTGTTATGTAGTGCTTATCTCTTAACCTGGCTACCTATAGTTATATATACGACTATCGTCGACAAGAACGCGTGCATATTTATTGAAGGCTTTGCTTGGGTCATGACTGCATCTCTCTTCAACTCATTTATCAATCCATATGTTTACTGCATAACCAGCAACGCATACCGAAAAACGTTTTCTAAGATTTTAGGGCTTTCCAAGCAAAATAATAGTGCTTGTGCTGTGAATACTTCAAAGTTGCCATCGACATTGACTAGAACCTCGTTATCATCTCTATCTACATCAGTATCATCATTAACATCCTCATCGACATCATTAACATTAACGTCAACATCAACACGAACGTCTGTATCAACAACAACAACATCAGCGGCAGCAGCAGCAGTATTAACATCAACAAAATTACCACCATCATCTATTTCATTATCAATATCACCATCAATTACAACGTTAATGTCAGTATCAGCATCAGTAACATCACCATCATCTATGTCATCATCAATACCATCATCTACAACCTTAGCAACATTAACATCAACATCATCTATGTCATCATCAATATCATCATCAACATCATCATCTACAACGTTAGCAGCAGCATTAACATTAACATCATCATCTTTGTCATCATCAATGTTATCAACATCATCATCTATATCATCATCAATATCATCAACAACAATATCAGCAGCAGCATTAACATCAACTTCATCATCTATGTCATCATCAGTATCATCAATAACATTATCAGCAGCAGCATTAACATCAACTTCATCATCTATGTCCTTATCAGTATCATCAACAACAATTTCAGCGGCAGCATTAACATCAACATCATCAACTTTAACATCAGCACCCACAACAACATCAGCAATATTATCAACTACATCATCAACATTAGCAGCAGCAGCATTGACTTCAACATCATGTATTTTATCATCAATATCAACAACAACATCAGCAGCAGCATTAACATCAACATCATGTATGTCATCACAAATATCATCAACAACAACAGCAGCAGCATTAACATCATCATCATTAACTTTAACACCAGCACCCACAACAACATCAGCAATATTATCACCATCATCATCAACATTAGTAGCATCATTGCCTTCAACATTATCATCAGCAGCATTAACATAAGCGCCAACAACAACAGCAATATTATTAACATCAACATCAACAACCTTCGCAGCAGTAATAACATCATCAATATTGACATTAACATTATGATCAACAACAACATCATCAACACCAACAGCATCTCTAAGTTCATCATTGCTATCCTCAGTAGAAAAAACATTCGCATCATCAACATCAACATCATTAACAAAAAATATATATACAATATCATCAGAAGTATTAACCATAGCATTAACATCATTATTATAAAAATCAAACTCATCATCTTCATCACCATAAAGTACATTAATATTATCGTCAGCAGCATCATGACTGTCATCAAAACTTACTTCAACATCAGCAACATGATCAGACTAATTTTCTGAACGTTTTTTAGGTAGCAAAAAAATAAATATTACCAGTATATAGGCTAGTAATGTGATAAATATATATTTTGTCAGAGTGGCTTTATTACTACAGACAACAACAACAATGTTTTTTATACTCATCTACATATTTACAGGTTTTGAGGAAAGGATGTAAATGATATGTAACAAACTAACATACAAAAAATATTAAATGTACACACAAAATCAAAATTAGTATATTTATAAAATGTCAGGAAAATACAGAAACCGGAGAAAAACGCTGCATCCTTGTGCCTCCTGGCTCGTAAAGGATTTAGCTTAGACCGCAGTATAAGCTCAATACGAAGGACAAAAAAGACTGCTTATACTTTTCAGATTACTTTGGAAATTTTTATTTTTGATATTATTTATAATAGGTATTCATACCATTATTTATTGAAACAATCCATTGTTTCTTCAAATAAGATAAAATCAAAACCATAACCAGCTTAAGTAGGATTTTGTCACTGTTTCTAACCAACTATTCCAGACTTTAATGCTAAGAAAGAACCGTTACTCGTTTCAGCAAAAAAAGTGATTCCGGAGGTGGATTTGATATTTGCCTTAAGTGCTAGCTCTTCTGATGCAAGTGCCAATTTTCAAACGATGAAACAGATTTTCAAAGCCATGATAGATACTTACGGAAGAGACCAAGTTCATTACAGTCTTATTACATTTGGAGAGACCCCATCGGTGAAAATTAGGTTTTCTGATTCATTTCCGACTGATGAGAGACTGAAAAATCTCGTCGACGCTGTCCCGAGAAGTTCGGGATCTCCCGCTCTAGCTGAGACAATGACTGTAGCAGAAAAATTGTTCAAAGTTGGAACTTCTCGGGAGACTGCCACTAAAATTCTTGTCATAATGATGGACAGCAAGTCTGGAAGCGCAGCGAAAGATGTAAAAGAGAAAGGAAAATCTTTAGATGAGTCTGGGGTTCGGGTAATTGCAGTTGGTTTTGGGAATCAGTTTGATGTCACAGAGTTGAACAGAACTACTCCACACAGAGAAGATATTATATCAACAAGCAAAACGAGTGATCCAAAACAAATTGCGAAGGAAATCTTAACAAAAGGACTTGAGAAACGTAAGTGTGTTTTTACTTGACCTTTCTCATTTTAAAACTATAATCGGGCTATAAACTTCGTCTTTATAGATATGTTACCAATTTAAAATAATTTTCTAGTTTATTATAGATTTACGATATAATTTAAGGTCATCCGTAAGTTCATAAAGTTAGAGGTTGTTAAAATGATATTAGAAAGACAATTATATCTGGTCAAGCTCAATCTATCCTCATCTAGTACTCTTAATCTATTTATATGTATGGAATCGATAAGCTTAATTTATCTTAAACCTGTTTAAACTGTAGTAAATCTCTTTCCCATTACAAATTAAGACCTTCTGACAAATTTGCAACAGCCACCGAAGCTGAAATTATTCGCTTGGCTTGTAAGTGTTTTTTTATTCTGGGCGAGCAGCCATGCACTCTATAGACTCAGTTATCAGCATACATCCAACACACTGCTAGTCTGTATTTTCCAGAACTATGGTTTTGGCTAACTTGGTCCAAAAAGAACTCGATTATTCTTAGCAATTGCAACTGGTTCTATGTTAATTGTCAAACTCTCAATATCATTTTGCAATATTTTTACACAAACCCAAACCTTTTTTTAATAATCTAATTCATATTTTAACTTTTGTATTCGTTAACATAAATATCAAACACGCACTAAAAGGTCCATTGTATTTATTATTTTCATTGTCAATATTTGCTGAGACTGGAAAACGCTTCAAGACAGTGATGTTGTTGTTTCTACTGTTCTTTATGTTTTGTTTTAAATCTTTCTCTTCGTTTTCTCTGTTGGTAGTCGACTGTATACCACAAGTTTTTGTTAAGGTAGATGTATATTGTCATGCAACATATACATATTCTTCTTTAGGTCAAAAAACCATTGAAGAACTTGACCTTGGGTTTGCCATCAGTGCGGCAGCCATCGATGCTGATGAAACATTTGAGAAGATCAAGAAAACTCTTCAACTTATTGTTGATACGTATGGCACAGGAAGTATTCGTTACGGAATTATTTTGTTTGGTTCTAATTCTGTCATTTCCAAGGAGTTTGGAAAGAGATATCGGGATGACAACGCATTGAAAACTGCAATCCGTTCTTTCCAACGCCCGCAAGGCGAACCCAATTTAGAACAAGCGTTAAGAAAAGCCAAAATGATGTTCGATGCACTGTCAAGTCGTCCAAAGGCAAAGAAGGTAAATGTTCACAATGCTTCAGTTTAATTTTGTATTCGACTGAAAGGGTTAAACGTTTTTTATTGTCTATTTAGGTTACAAATGCATACATTTCATGTGCGTGCCTGTAAGAACCTATAATTTGCAATATAGTTTAGATTAAACGTAACACATGTGGGATTAATATATGTACTCGAACCTTTACGAGTTCATTATGGAATTTATTTGCACGAGTGTGTTTTAAAAAAAAATCAAACCTTTGAGCTTTTTAAAACGCTCAAGTGCAAGTTAATTCCATATTGAACTAATAAAAGGTTCGATTTCTTGTTAATCATATACATGAAAAAAAATGTAAAAAAAATGTCGATGAAAAAGACAAACGTGGCAGTGACAACGTGACAATTCATGCGTACACGAAATGTTCATGCCTCTATCGTTGTCATAGAAACGTCTGCATTTTGATTGGCTTACCTTTGCTTTGAGATTGTAATTGCTAGGTACACGTCCGTTACATTCACCATTTTTATATACCTAGATTTTGATCGTTAGCTGCTGACAGGTGTCGGTTATCAAATAATGATAGATAAGAAATATTATTTTCTACTCTAAGAGTAACTGTTTACTATGTAAGTGGTAGATGATAAGAGATGAGAGGAAAAGGGATTTATGCAATATGTAGAGACCTAAAACCTCTGAAGTTTTGTTAACAAAAAATTAATAATTTTTTTAAAGCCGTCAGTTTACACTCTTTCACTGGTAAAATTACGCGGACAAATGAAACGTTAACAAATTAAAATGTAGGAGTAGTTCTCTAACCTAACTAGAAATACATTTAAAAGGGTTTGCAAAGTTAGTTTGACTGGGAATTAGCCATAAGGTTTTGGCTGTGTAGCGTGATTCCATTGTTTTCTTCTAAGATTTTCTTCTTCATCTGTCACGTCAAGTTGCAATTACTAATGGTTGCTGTTTGGATTTCTTTATAATGTTAGGTTTTGATAGTCATAGTGGACAAGAACACCACTAACAGCCAAAAGGAACTGAAGTCTGCTGTTGAACCTCTGGAAAGGAGCAGCGTGAAAGTTGTACCTGTATCCATGGGGATGGCAGCCGATACCAAAATCCTTACAACAATAACAACCAACCCTGCGAATCTGCTGGTGCTTAAGAAATCAGAGAGTCCTGCTAGCATTTTAAGACAAATCATGAACAAAGCTTTAACAGGTAATAAAGTTTACTATGAAGTTGCATTGATGTCCTGTGATCCTAGCTATAACTTCTCACAGTTGGTTAGAGCGCTGCTCCGGTTGCACAGAGGTTTCTCTTTCGTATGCGATAATTTGTAAAGTTTGAGAGTACGTTTGTATCATCGTGTAAAGAAGGACGTTGTGAATGATTGTCGCGGTTATGATTATTGAGACTGAGTTTGTATGACGGTGTAAAGAAGGACGTTATGAATGATCATCGCAGTTATGATTATTGAGACTGAGTTTGTATCGCGGTGTAAAGAAGGACGTTATGAATGATCATCTCGGTTATGATTACTGAGAGTAAGTTTGCACCGCCGTGTAAACAATGACATTATGAACGATTTTCACGGTTATGACAATGAATACTGAGGTTTCACTACCGGTTATAGAGTTTGTGTGAGGCCGCAGAGGCTCGTAAGTCGTTAAGAGGGTCTGGGGTTAATTTTCCTTAGGATATTTTGAGATTTTGGCAACCTAAACAGCATTTTCTTGCATGTTAGCAAAAAACCAGCATTCTCAAAACTGGTATTTAGAAACAGACATTTTTTGTCGTACATGAGTCCAGTAAAGTGAAGCGAAATTTGCGCTCAAGTTTTATTTAAAACTTAAACTTACAATTTTAGATTACTAACGAAAGGGCTTACTATACCAAATGTCGTAAAGAATTGAAAGCACTTTTATCTATTTTTTTGTACTAAAATCCTCATCTGCTAGTATTGCTAGTTGCCGGCCGGCAGTTGGAGGCTCAGTAGTCAGCGGTAAATCATCGTTAGCCGCCTTCTAATAAAACCGCTGATTCAGCCTTAATTGATCTGTGGCTCAACCGAATTCATGGATTGAAATGTCATCGCCTTATACGTAGTGTAACAAACTGACGATTCAATTGTTAACTCCCCGTCGCATATTTTTACGAAACCACCGACAAAATATATTTAGCCGTTAACTCAATTCTTTTGATAAGTTATTGCCTTTTGAGCTTTTCTTTCTAGACACTCAATTCCAATCTTTTTAAAAAAAATTAATAAATTTTGTCTATTCATTTGACGCTAATACCCTCATTTAATGGTAGCATAAACAACAGAGGTAAAATGTATTAACTGACGTAATTACGCAACCAGTCACATGACCTATACAGGGTACTGATAGTTTATGTTATGATTTTTATCTTGTCATTGAATTTTGATTTTAGGTGTATTTTTGTGTTTTTCAGATCCAGTGTTTGTGCCATCGCTTGACCTGGCGTTTGCTTTCAGTGCAAGTTCCGTCGAGGCAAATGAAAACTTTCAAAAGATGAAGAATATCTTAAAGTCATTAGTTGAGAAGTATGGAAGCAGCAAGATCCGTTATAGCGTGATTGTTTATGGAAATACTCCGTCAGTCAAGTTGCGTTTCAGTGATATCTTCACTACGGACGAAAACCTCATGTCATTCCTAGATATGATTCCAAGAACTTCAGGGCTGCCTTCACTACAAAGGGTTTTAGTACAAGCAAAGAAAATCTTTGATGAATCTCCGCGAGAGAATGCAAGAAAAGCTTTAGTCATAATCTCAGACAAAAAATCTGGCAGTCGCCCGGAAAACGTTAGAGAGAAGGCACTTATTCTGGAGGAGGCTGGTATCAAAGTTATTCCTGTGGCCTTTGGTAACACTGCAGACATCTCAGAACTTGTGCTAACAACGGCTGATAATAGTTCACTAGTTATCACAAAAAAAGCTGATGAACCAGGAGAAATTGCTGAAAAAATTCTGAAAGAAGCGTCTAAGAAAGGTCAGCTTTTAATTTCTCTTTTTTTTATTTTGCTTTATTATTAATCTGAATAACCATTACAATAATTTGTCTTTCAATTATTTTTTAAAAAAAAAAACCTGAAAAATGGATTTATATCTTTATTTAGTATTTACCAAACCAACCGATATCCATTTTTGCGAGGCTTAATTGGCTCCCGTAACTCGCGATATCCATGAATATTAGTTGATTTTGAAGCGGTAGTGAAAAATTTCAGGAAGCGCGCGTGCGAAAAAAAAAATAAAAAAGCTTTACATTGTATTTTTTCTTTGAAAATAAAGTGCATTTTTACCTTATTATTTTGGTATATACTAAAACACCTATCCCCCTCTGGGTCGGTGCCTAGCGCTAGATATGTACCTCGAGGCTTCGCGTCTCGGTATATATCCACCACTATTCAGCTCCCCTTTGGGGGATAGTTGTTAATAGGTCATTTTCGAATTAAGCTTCAATCGTCACGAATACAGTAATCAAGTCGAGGCCAAGTACCATAAAATAAGTAAATGTATAAGAAGTTAGCAGTTAGCCTCGACCTGAAGGCTTTGCTTGTGAGCAACGGAGTGTAAATCGGAATTAATGGGCTATTATCCAAAGTAGCTGCTCCAGTATTTTAGATATGAATATTGTTATAAGTGAGGGCTCTCAAGTAACAAAAAATAATAAAAAGAGGATGTTTTATAATCGCTCACCATATACCATACATTAGTTTTGAAAACAAGTAGCAATAATTGTGATCGCACAAAGAGTCGGATGTTTCCTTTAAACGGTGGGATAGACAAGCTCACGAGGACAGGCAAAGCAAAACAGTATAAGTATTTAGGTATCTTCAGATTTAAGTTAATTAACTTATATAACTGTAATTTTGTCAACAGTGCGTCCTAAGGTACCTGACATTGATTTGATATTTGCACTAAGCTCCACGTCAAATAACTCTGATGAGACGCTTCCACAAATGAGGGGGGTTATGAAAGCAACATTGGATACTTACGGCTCATCCAATATACGCTATGGAATCATAACATTCGGAGACACAGTTAGAAAAGAACTGGACTTAAATCGTACATTTCCGAATGAAGATACACTAAAAGGACTTATAGACTTGATACCAAAGGCAACAGGGAGACCAGTTCTTGTCAACGCGTTAAAAGAAGCTGAGAATATGTTTATGGCAGCTGCTTTGGATCGTCCAGCTGCAAAGAAGGTTTTGGTTGTTCTGACCGACAGGAAATCTATCGATTCAGAAGAGGAATTGAAAAACAAAATTTTAACTTTTGTAAAAATGAAAGTAAGGATAATTGCTCTCAGCATTGCTGGTGAGGCCAATTCCACGCAGCTGGAGAAAATAACTGCTTCGTCTAGAGATGTCATTGTAGTTATGAAGGGTGATGATCCAAAGAAGATATCCGAAAACGTTATGGATAGAATTCAAGATGGTAAGGAATGTAAAAACCTAGTTCTTGTATCAGAAAATGGCTTCTAGGGAAAAACTTTACGTTAAACACCAGAATTAGAGCGGCATTTGCTTGTTATTCAATTAACTGGGTATTCTCTTGCCTGGAAATATGCATTAACAGTTGTTATTTCTTAATCTTTCTGTTAAAATGTCAATGTTCAGCATAAGATGCTCTTTCGTGTTGACTATATTACATAAAGATTATGGAGCGTTTGTAGTTCCAACTTGATACAAAGGGCGTTTGTAGTTCCAATTAGATCTTTGAGACTGGCAAGCATATTATTATCATTTAAACTAGCGTTAAAAGGAAGTCCAAAAAAAAAGCACAAATACATATCGAACAATAAATCTATACAGTAATATCAAAATATGTCTGAACAATTTGTAAGAACGTTAGTAATTGGAAATCAAGTGAAATTCCGTGTTAGTTTCGTGATTCGCGATCAGCCATGAACGAGCGTTTTATAAATCGTAACTATTACATAACTGAATCGTAAGTGAAAAAAGCCTTCGTACGTGACTATTGATAGCAATGTTTCTCACGAGCCGTGAAGAGCTGAAACGACTGATGTGGGCTGGAGTTTTTGAACAGACAAGTTGTGTATGTGAATATGTTTATTATACAAATTAATGAACTATTTCAGTCTTTTGATCCTTCCCCTTCCTACGTCACTCATCTCTCACTTCTTACTCCCTTTGTATTCTGTTGTCCTTTTTATTTTTCACAGAGAGCGAACTAATTCCCGTACTCGATCTCGGCTTTGCTCTGAGTGCTGCTTCTGTTGGCGCCGATGACACAATCAGACTGATGAAAGGAGCTGTGACGTCAATCATGGGAAAATATGGTGTTGGGAAGAAAGTTCGTTACGGGCTCATCATGTTTGGTCAAACATCAAATACAGCTATTAGTTTTGGTGAACAGTTTTCAAGTGTTGACCGTATTAAGACTATTGTTGACATGAGTCGTCGTCCATCTGGTGAACCGGATATGAAAACAGCTTTAAAAGAAGCAAAAAAGGTTTGATATTGAAGAAAATATAAGTTTTTATATTAGACTCGCATGAAAAAAAGTAGTGAAAACATTTCCATCGGAAATGCTCCTTTTTTAAGGATTGATTAAGAGTTAAAAATAGATCTGGAAAAATTAATATATTTAACTTGTTTGATTTTAAAACAAAGAAATTTTTGAAACATGCCTGCTCACATCAAACATTCTCTAGCAATTGACAGAACGCGGAAAAAAACTCGCCACTGGAAATTTTACAATATTAAGAATCATTTAAAAGTCGTAGTTATAGGTCTAACTCTCTTTCGCCAATCAACTTTTAACTTTTATTTCGTTCTTTTTAGTTTTCGTTAAGAAGACTTTATTTTTGCTTCGTTTTTAGCCGATTACTTGTAACAGAAATATTCTCCATAAGTAACTTGCTGGTGCAATTTTGAGAAATTTCAAAACTCCTCTTGCGCCATAGATCGCAAAATGCACTATCAAGTCAATGCTATACTTTGTTTATTATTTTCGCAACGCGTTAATGAACACGGACCTTTTTTGTACACTTTCTTAATTTTACAGTAAATAACATTTGTTTATGCAATCTAGTTGTTAGATACTGAATTTACTAATTTACTAATTTATTCATCAGTTGTAGGTTTCCGTTGATTTTAGTTTTCGTACTTCTTCCATCAATTAACTCCTGCAACCAAAATTGAATATAAACGCCAATTTGCATCCTAGCTGATAACTTAAAGCTAAACAAATAACTTTTAAATTTTTTCTTTTTCGTTAATTTTATACACCTGGCGAAGAATTGCCAAACGTTGGTTTAATTATTAGATTTATCTGTTTGAAAAGATTTATCTTGCCTACACTTAGGAAGATTAACTATTCTCTCATCTCATATTTTTTGTTAGCTTTATGACGCTGCTCCACCACGTTTAAATGCAAAAAGAATACTCATTGTAATCATTGACAAACGATCCACTAACAGCGTTGAGGAACTGGCAAAAGCTGTGAAACCCTTAGAAGGTATCGGAGTTAAGGTTATTCCAGTCACTATTGGAAGCAACGCCCAACCAAGAGATGTACAGCCAATCACGACCAACACCAAAAATATTTTGGCCATAAAAAAGAATGAAAACCCCCAAACTCTTGGCGAGAAGATCATGGACAAAGTTATACAAGGTATTTAAAGTGTACAATCAGTTTAGGTTTTTTGGAAGTAGCTCCAAGACACTTCAGTACCATATTTTACAAGAATATGGACCAGATGTATAAAAACAGGAGCTGTCTTTCACTTCTAAATTCTGCTTTTGACGTCACGGCCAGAAAACAATATGGTAGCTACCAGTGTCTCATCGCTTGGTCAAAGTGAAACCGGAAGTGATTTTTCCAAATGTTAAACGCAACTTACACCATGAACGCAACTGATAAAGTGTCAACATGTAACTTGTTTAGAGAAGCGACCAGATAAAACAATTCAGATGGGCCTTAAGGTATTCGAGGCAACCGATAGTTAGAGTCTTTTTGGTTGTTCTGACCGCCAAAAAATCCATCGATTCAGATGAGAAATTTTTACATCTTCATACGCACCAGCAGTTAATCATTGTTCGAAAAAAAATCTGAATTCATTGTAAGTAGCGTACGAGACAATGAGAGATTTACCAAAACATCACAGAAGTTTAATTTCTCCTAGGTAAAACTAACATCAAGGTCTGTCACTTGATCCAGTAATTCTCTATTTTTGTCTCACGCATGCGCATACTCCGTAGGAGCAGCAGTGAGTTATAGCTGGGAATTTCTCATTTGCATAATACTTTTTGTAAAAATGGTTATTGTTTTTGCGCAGTTGGTTTGTATATTATAGTGTGTTGATTAGTAATAACAGAACTGGTTGAGCAATATTGAGTTCAATTCTTTGATTCGTTTAGGGACTTGGCTTAATTGTTTGCTATTATTAATGTATATTCGTTCGAAATTTAAAGCCTAACTGAGAAAAACAGGGGGAAATCTGGGTGATAACACTCTCACATTTTGACAGGAATCTTAAACGACTTGTGTGTGGAGGATGCTAGTTTTGGAAATACTGCTTTTACCCCTCACGTTTTAGAACCCCGTGCTATATTTTTATCCTTAGATGTACCTTCAGGGCTCACACGAGTCATTAAAAGGCTTTATTTTGCTTTTTGCAGATTTAATGCCTTAAAACGGTCTTAAATTAATACAAATGAAAGTGTTTTTTCTTGCAGCCAAATTTCTTCTCAACATTAACTTATTCTTTGCATCTCGGGAGCAATTAATTAACCAATTCAGTCCCAGTCAATTTGAAAAACCAACTTCTCCTTACTTAATATACACAAAATAAGACATTTGGTAATGAGAAATTGAGCATTAATCAAACAAAGCAAACTACCGGAGATTAAAGGTAAAATTCTCTCAAATTTATTCAATGAAAAGTATAGGCTCAAGTTGGGAGAATGTAGCAATACAACTGGGACTGAAATGGTTAACAATACGCTCGCGAATTTCACGTTTTGGACCACCATTACATTGACTGCACCGCATCTCTCCGAATCTGTTCGTTGTTGATTAGGGTTTTTGTCGTTATTTGGTTATAAAATTTATTTATCTTTGTGAAATTGTGATCTTGTCTGCCATGAAAAGCGTTTAATAGCATTGTTATTTCACTTTCTTTTTTCCTTTTTTCTTTTCAATCATTGGTCTTAAAATTTTTGACTTTCTGCTTTTATTAGTCTCAAAAAAGTCTTAAATTTGTTATCCTTTGACCTACAGGAACCCTGACCTTAGACATGGCCTAACCTTGTGTAATTATAACCTACTTTATCTTATAAATTACAGATCATAAACCTGTTCCCGAGGTTGATCTTGGTTTTGTGATCAACGCTCGAGCTCCTGACGCAGCAAACAATTTTGTCAAGATAAAGAACACAGTAAATGCCATCCTTGACGAGTTCGGTATGGGAAGAGTCCGCTACACAGTTATCCTTTACGGAGTTCGTTCCTCAGTAAAGGTGCAATTTGGAGACGATTTTCCGTCTGTTGAGAGTCTCAAGTCATACATAAGCGTTCTTCCTCGCCCGAGAGTTGGAGCTGATCTTTCAAAAGCACTAGAAGTAGCAAAAGGAGAATTTGATAAATCTGTGCGTCCAGGTGCCAAAAGGGTCCTAGTTGTTATCAGTGATTCTAGATCGGACAGTCTTCCAGTTGATATCCGAACAGTTTCTAAAGCGCTCGAGAATGCAGGAGTTAAGGTTGTACCAGTGGCGTTTGGTGATGCTGCTGACAAACAGCAGTTACAAAGTACATCTGAAGAGGGCAAGGATTATCTTGTTAATGCCAAAGAACCTGTCGATGGCAAAGCTTTAGCGAAAAAGATTATCAACCAGGTTTTAGTAGGTGAGACGAGACGTAGAGTTTCGCACGAGTATGCGTGTACAAATATGACAATAATAGTGTATACATTACGATCTTAGTCCATTTAGCAGACTTGTTTATACGGGTTTTAAAGTTGCGATACATGTCGTTTCCTTGTGAAAATGACAATGACAATTTCTACTTTTGTACTTACAATATAACAGTTCAGAAGTAAATACTATTTAAGATATAACTTAATTTTAGCACACATTAACTGGAATAACCATAAGGCTATACAAGCCAGCTAACTGCTCTTACTAAAATTACATTTTACAGGTATAGATGATTTGAAGATATCTTAAATCGAATCTTATAAGTCTCATACTCTGAGGTAACAATTCATCGATTAAGTATGGACCGCAAAGAGCCGATGACAAAAACATGTTTTGTCCAATATAAAAAGCAAAAAGAAAACTAAACCAATTGAAAATGTGAAATTATAACGTTTATAATTTTGAAATTATAAAGTTTACTTTCTTTCGTCCTCCTGCTGTTTATCAAATTTTGCAACAAGCTAAGCAACCTTAAAATTAAAAAATCCTTGTTGTGGCGCCTTACTTTTATAATTTTGATTTTTGGATTTACAGATAAATCAAGGATTGCTGCAGTTGATCTTGCTATCGCAATAAGCTCAACAGCTTTGAAGGCAAAGGAAAATTTTGAGTTCATGAAAGAAGTGTTAAAGAGCATAATTTCCAAGTACGGCTCAAGCAAGATCAGTTACGGCCTGGTTACTTTCGGCTCAACCGTAAAAGTGAACTTAAATTTCAGCGAAACGTTCCCCACGAACGAAGAGTTGAGGAATTTTATTAATGCATTACCAAGGATTAGCGATGGTATTTATTGTTATTATTATTATTATTGTTGTTGTTGTTGTTGTTGTTGTTCACAGCATTTTGCTGGAATAATCACGCAAGACATCAAGCTATACCCTGTAGCCTCAGGTGTCTTGCACCTTTCTCAGAGCCCTTGCAGTTACAAGCAGAAAAACATTCTGCAACATCTCTTGCCTTTAGATAACCAGTCGTGAAATCGATGACAAATCGTTCCTAGGGCGCCAATAACTATAGGGACAACGCTTACTGTCTTAAGCTTCCAAAGCCTCTTAATCTCCCTCTTAAGATTCTCTTTCTGGGTTATTCGAGTACCAAAAGGGCATGCGACCTCAAAAATGACGTTATCCCTTACTTTCCTGTCAAGTACAACTAGATCTGATCAATTGTATTCAAGCTGGTGGTCAGTCTGGATCTGAAAATCCCACAGAATCTTATGCTCATCATTCTCAAAAACAGGTCCCGTTGTGTGGTCACACCACTTCTCAGCCCTTTCAAACCCATAAACATCGCACATCTGCCAAGCAGCATCTCAGCAACTTTGTTGTGTCCCCAAAGTTTGTATTCGTGGCCAGCCAATTGCTGACACTCGGCGGTATTGTGGGCTATGGTTTTAGGCCATTTATCACATTACCATTATCATTATCATTATCATTATCATATCATGCCGAGCTCTTGGTGAAACCTATTTTCCGAAGGATATGTTTGTAGCGGTGACATTACTTGTACCAGTCTTGACCCCAGTTTGCTTACCTAGTTCACATTCATCATTTCATTAATACATTTTTGTTCTGTTTCAAGTCGAAATAAATGTATAAAGAGGCTTTTCAAAACTCCTCATGTCAACCATTTGTTAAAAGGTCTAAAAATGTTTCAATAGTTTGATGCATGTTTGCTTCATAGATAATTTCTTCACGTCCTTAAGGACGGTTACGACAGAGTTTCTTACGAACATTTTTTAATTTCCATGCATCAGGTGGATCAAGAATCGACTTAGCTTTGAAGGAAGTTCGAGACCTGTTTAAAAGTCCCACAGGTGGAGCTCGACCTGGTGCACGTAAAGTTGCTCTTGTCCTAACTGACAAAAAGTCAGATAGCACTACGTCACAGCTTCAAGATTCCGCGGAACCTCTGCACCGAGATAGGATAAGGATCATCGCCATTGCTGTTGGAATGGAGGCTGACGCTGCTGAACTTTCCAACATCACAGAGAGAAATGATGACGTTATTATTTCTGGTGGTACTGAAAATCCAAGTCAGATTGTTGATCAGATCATGGTCAAAGCACTTCAAGGTAATATTTTACTTTTTTTAGTGTTTGGGTTCGCAATCGCAAGCAAGAAAAGTTCTTAAAATTTCTTTTAACCTGCATAGAGCATCCTCAATTTGGGAAAATGATTGATTACAACTACTTTATAACTCAATTACTAAAAATCAGGGTTCGTAGCTTTAGAGTCATGAAAAGTGGGAAAAAGTCCTGATATCGAAATCCGGAATAAGACTTGAAAACAAAGCAAATTTCTGAGCTCCACTTCTAAAAAAACTCTCTTTCTACTTAAGTAATTCTCAAGAGACAAGGTCGCTACAGATTCAATGAGCAAGTCCATTGTATCGACTGTTCAGTAGTTGAACTTTGTGGTTGGGTTGGCGTGGTTAGTTCAGTTTGTAAGATCTCTTTTTTATCGACCACAGGGTCCCCAGTTCGATCCCCGGCTTTGCCAAGATTTGAACTAATTTGTGCGACTTTCTTTCCCGCCTAAGCTAACTCAACTTTCCGTTCTTTCGGGGAAGGTAAATGTGTACCAGCGTGTGTTAGGAGCTAACCTGCGATGGATTAATGACCCGTCCAGGGGGAGTCAAAGTCTTTCATCCGCTTAGCACTACAGAAACTGGAGATAAGCGCCGGCTCCATGGGCCACTTGGCTCGTATTTAGTTTTTGAAACAAACATTGGACTTGCGACATGCATTAACTCTACTCATGTTAAACATCATTTATTAATGTATTTGTGCCCATCATCATTTTTCTTACCTTTTACATTTCAATAGAAACATTTTTAGTTTGTAATATTTTTTCTTATAAAATCAGTTATTAATTATCCAATTTCGAGTCTAAAAACTTGAGATAAAGGCTTGAAAAAATCTGGAATTTTGCTTGCAAATATCCTTAAGAAACCTGGTAACTGTTGCACCATTCTCGTCGTAGCCATAACCTTTGTTTTTGGGTTTCTCTTTTGCAATCGTTTAAGTTACGCCCATAACCGCGAAGATCCTTCGCAATGCATAAACTAAAAACGGCGATACCTCGAACACAATAATCGCTCTAACCCTAAATGGGCTTTGATGGACACACTAAAATTAACTTGGTCCTCAGTAACATCTGTGGCTTTGTAACGTAAGGGCGCTGCATCAGTATCAAATAATTTACGGGCTCAAATCCAGTTGCATATTTTGTTGTGGCTTTTTCATAAGTGGACTTATCTTTCTAAGGCCAAACTCTCGTATTTATTGAAGAAATGCTTTGTTTTGCATATTATTCACTCGTCATTTACTTTCAGATGATATACCGGAGATCGATCTCGGTTTTGCTATCAGTTCCTCTGCAGTCGACGCTGACAAAACTTTTATGAAGATGAAAGAAGTGCTAAAAGCTGTTGTTGACAAATATGGAACATCGAGAATCAAGTATGGTCTGATTTTGTTCGGTACAACTCCTGTTTCTAGCAAGTACTTCGGTGAAAGTTTTCCAACAAAAGAAGCCTTTAAAAACTTTATCAATATTGTACGCCGACCAAGCGGTAAGCCTGATCTTGCTATGGCTCTTGAAGAAGGCAGAAGGCTTTTCGAGCGAGCCCCTAAACGTCCTAAAGCACATCAAGTTCTTGTTGTTATCATGGATGATAAATCAGTAAACAAACCAGAAGAACTCAAGCGAGCTTTTAAACTGATAGAGAACAAGCAGATTAAAATCATAGCAATTGCCGTCGGCCCGGCCGCGGACACTTCTGAACTGGAGGAAATCACTGGTGACAAGGACCGTGTCGTGCAAGTCGCTAAAGATGTGAAACCTGAGAAGCTTGCTGAAAAAATAATGACTAAAGCTACAACCAAAGGTTTGTCGAACTTTAGTATTCGGTAGGGCTCAAAGAAAATTTAGTTTTGAAATCATACAAATTACAGTCATTTAAATAACCAAGGCTCAAGTTGTTTGTCGTGGCTGCTAGCATCAGGCTGAATATAATTCATGGTAGATTTAAGGGATATTGTGCGCTCCCCAGTGCCAATTTTAATTGCTGCATTTATTTAGTTCTAGCTCACATGTAATATCTATACTTCTGAGATTAGGTTTATATTAGTCGACCAACTTGACCTTAGTGCCCATTGTAGTGACTGATAGTACTTAGTACTAGCACACATGTGCTATCTATACTGGTGAGATTAGGTTTATTGCTGCGAGCCGCGAGGCGAGCAGCGAAACTAATCTTGACGGAGTTGGGCTGCCTGTGGTACAAGCCAGCTTCTTTTCACATTCCTTTGAACGACGGATTTTAGCAGTTTGTCTGCCTTTAGTATAATGACCAGCGGTACACGCAAACGAGCATCCATCACGTGCATGCAGACCAAATTTTGTTATTGTTAACATTTCTGCTCCTGAACCGTATGTTGATGTTTTAAGACAAAACTTCAAAGAAAGCAGAAAGTCTTTGGTAATAATAGTGAAACTTTGGTTAAACATTTTAGTCT
>JAPEIX020466200.1:0-13337 GCA_026122405.2 Zoanthus sansibaricus
GGGCAGAGGCCAACAAAACCAATAAATAAAAATGAAAATGAAGTTGAAGAAATGTGGAGCTAATTCCCCGTTACAAAATTAAAAATCGAACAAAAATTAAATTGTAGATTGGTTTAACTCTACTAGAGGACTATATTTATGATAGCTTGCTAGTAGAGAATAGTAGAGAAAAGATGTGAGGATTTTATCAATAATTTAATTTGTTTATCCTTTTTATCTATACTTTTAACAGTTAGATTTACTGTCAAAAAATGGATAATGCTCGTAATCTCAACAAGGACTACGACCAGCGTCGAGTAACGTCCCGTGTCTTCCTTCACATTTATTTTCATGTGCATCTCTAACTGTACTCAGATCAACAAGAAAACAAGCTTCCCCTGAACTGATAAAGCAGTTCTAAAGTTTTGCAGCTTAATCAATGGCTTATTTTAGAGTCCCAATTTATATTTCATTGATAACAGCTTCTTAGAATAATCTCTCATGCGCCCGGAAACACTGATAAAGCACAAAGTTTGACCTCGATTTCTTCAATGGTATAATAATAAAATTAAAGTCAAGTTTTGTCTAGTTTACTACTTAAAAACCTACCTCCTGCTTGGTTAGTGTTGAAGTCTGGGATGAAATGAGTGCATTAGCCTTTCATATTTGATTACTTAACAATTTGCGTGTAAATGTAAGAACAAAAACCGAAAGAAACATTAGTTTTTCTGTATGTTTGCAAAGGATACTTCAACCCCATCAACAAAAGTGAGGGCCATGCAGTCTTTCCTTGGTGTTGTAGTTGGTAATCATAGCAGTAACATTTTCCCCAAATCTTAGCTATCCAGATTAATATGTGAACAGACGGACTCAGACTTTGTTTAGTGCGCGCTTTTTACAAGAACACATTGAGCCAAAAGAAATAAAAACCGACTGCTATACTACTTACCTAAAAAAAGTTTGACGTGCGTGTCGGGCTTGACAAATTCCAGTATTTTATTGGTGCTAACTGAAACATCTTGATAACTCTTCAAACAAATTTTTATATTTTGTTTACTTTAAAATTGTGATATTTTCGTGAATTAGAGGTGCGCAAATTATGCACAGTTTATAAACTGAATCATTTTGAGCTTTTAAAAGTTAATGGAAAAGTTTTAGAATAACCGGCGAAACTTAGCATTTTGCTAGCAGAAAGTGATTGTTCAAAACTGATCGTGTATATCCGTAACTACACCTACAGCCTACAAATTCATTAAAAAATTTTCAGTAGCTTTTTAGAGCTGTTATAATAATGATGATAATAATAGCAATAACAATAGTAATAATAATAATAATAATAATAATAATAATAATAATAATAGTAATAATAATAATAATACTAATACTAATAACAACAACAACAATTTTATCAGTTAGGTGTCAAGTCCTATTTAGCCGGCCGACAAAGGCCTACTAACTGGGTACACCATCTTTACCATTCAAAGCCAAAGGTGGACGGAGACTTTTCACAGGACAGACATACACAAATAAACACCTGGAAGTCTCCGAGGGCCTACGATTTAACGTCCTTATCCGCGAGAAAACGCGAAAGTCTAACCGTTTGCAGATGTTAGAGCTAAGGCAGCACCTTCTCCTCAATTATTTAAAGACCCTGAGTCAGTGTTGGTCCTTCGCAGGACCTGTTCATTCTCTTTCGCTTATTCAGTAAGCTGTAAGGCATAAAACCAGTTGAAACCGTTTCACTTACCCAAATTAACACTTTTAACCTTTTCTTTCTTGTCGCTGCATAAAAACGGAACAACTAAATTCTTCAAGACACTTGATGCTGTTCACTATCTAATTAATAAACTAAGAAATGAGCAAAAAATTGACTGTCATGCAGGTAGAATCTTATCAAGCTACTTTTTTAAAAAAAATGTTGATTGTTCATGTATGTTATCGATTGGCGTTGATACTACTATTAAACCTCTCTAAATCTAACCTAACCTTTAGCAATTTCTTATAAAGGCGGCCGATTAACAGAAATAGAAACCAAGTTTGTGGATACTTAATTATTTTTCAAGAGCAATGACAGCAGGTTTAACTGCATTATCACGAGTTGTCATAGAATTACTTTGAAATTTCCGACTGAACTACACAAAGAGATGAAGTAAAAAGCGACTGCATGCGTGACCAATGATGTTCGTATTTACTTTTGATTTTATTCGACAAACTTTATTATTTTCCTTTTGAAGTGAATAGCTTGAAGTATTATATTTTCGGTTCTAGAAAAAGGAACATTTTTTACAATTTGCTGAACGTCAGTTAATTTCCGTCAATCAGTGTCGGTAAGCGCGTGGGCTTGCCATCAAGGATAGAACAAGTCAATATTAAAGAATGCTATTTTCATTACCTGGAATATAAAGTCCTAGAAAATTTCTGTTTCATTACAACTTAAAGTCAGTTACTGTAGTTTGTTCGTTCGTTCTTTTTATTTTTTATCTTTTTGTTTTCTGTTGATACTTTTTATTGCTCTTTTCTATATTTTTTCTTTTGTCCTTTCATTTTTTTTTCTTATCTATCGCGATTATTTCTATTATTAAAGCTTGTACGATTACTAAAGTTTAATCTAAGCTGGGAATTTTCAATCATTCTAGAGCTTAAGCATTCTCTTGCTTTGTTTAGATATTGCATTATTGAAATTTTAAAAGTACATATTGTGAATGACGGAAAACATGTGCACATTTATTACATAGATATGAGTGTTTTACTGTAAAATATGCCTCTCGTAGATTTCATATGAAACTACATCTGGAATACGAGTTACATATTTTCCATATCCTCACGAGTGAAGATATCGCTGACGTCATTTCTTTGTTTTTCCGTCTTTTTTGTCTAGTTTTTCTATTTTCGAAACACTCATATCTATGTAATAAAAAGAAAATTACACTTTGGCTTGAACATATGAAGTTTATCTTCTCTTGGAAAAAAAATTTCACTCGTTCGCTGTGCTCACTCGTGAAATATTTTTTTCCACTCGAAATAAACTTCATATGTTCGCGCCACCGTGTAATATCCTCTATGTATGTATTAAAAACATTTTGGTGACTAAGTCGTGGACTGATAAGTTAAAGCAGCAGTGATTATCTTTTTGCACATGTTTGTTGCCAGTTTACAGAATGTTCAGAAAGTATAGTGTGTAATTGGGTGGAGGATAAACATGGAGTGCAAAACATTTTGCCCACATTTTTGTGGGTACTTTAACGATTTTCAAAATGTTTTGGGGATACGAAACAAAATGTGGATCCAAATTGGAGCAAAAATATAGATTCAATTTAATATTGATATTTTTATTATTCTATTACAATGATTACAAAAATAATTCTAAATATCTGTCAGTCTTGTTAGTAAAGCGTACGTACAAGTACAAGACATCCCATACCATGTATAAAAAAAATGAAATAATATTTGCATCTGAAATGACATTTAGATTATTTGCATTTCTATTGCTTATTGAAAATACACATTGTCTTGTAACAATGTCGCTATTTACAATATCCATCTTGTCTCACCGTTACTTGATGAAGGCAGACTTTTAAAAACCAAAATTAGTTAGTTTGAAATTTATCATCCAATGCAGAAATACTTTAGTAATCTATCAGAACTGTTACAGCATTGTTGAAGAAACTTGTAAGAGTTTGGCAACTTACCAACAAGGCAGCGATCATAGTCTATTGTGCGGGAGGCTTGGGTTCAATTCCTGGCTGGACCAACACTCACAGATTTAAAATAAATTAGGAGAAGGGCTGCCTTTGTTTTAACATTTGAAAATGGTTAGCCGTTGCCTCCTCTCGGATAGGGAGGTTAAACCGTAGGCCCAGTCACCCGACCCTCTGTCGGGAAACTTAAGAACCCACGCACCGGTCAAAAAGAGCAGAGTGTTGATCCCAATGTTTTGGTCTGTTATCTGCTCTGAAGATATTTACAGTTGTTTCAGACTGTAAGTGAGACGCTTTTGCGCATTATTTAAGACCCTCAGCTGTTAAGACTCTGTGTCTATTTGTAGAGTTCTTGGAACTTTAAGAATTAGTGCTATGTAAAGTTTGTAATAAAAATATATACGTTTATGATGAAGATAATCCGAAGTAGAGGCCTTGCCAAAAAAGACGAAATGGATGCTTTCTTTTCGTTGTTCTGCCTGCTATATTGCTTTCGTTCTACATCAGTTGAGATTCATTTCCGATATTTTTGTTTTGTTTATTCCTGATTGTCGTCCATAAGGTATCAAGAAATTGATATTATTGCCCCTCAACTGCATACATTATTTCAACAACTTGTTAAAAGTTTTGACAGGGTAGCTTTAAATGTGTAATATTTAAAATTATTTTTTATTTTTCTTGTTGTGCTCAGTTTTATATTTTTTGAGGGGGTACATATTATCGTTTAATAGTGGATTTATGAAACGTATCCCGACGCTAATGGAGGGCTACGCAAGTTTATGACTAAATTTTAAAATATTCTATACTCCCCCCCCCCTCCCCGTTAAACATTTTTTTGACCATTCCCTAATTACAATGTTTCTGTACGATTTCGACAATACTGTTACGACTGTGATAGAAATTTTAAATCCATAAAACAACTATTAAAAGACATACTTTGGTATGTTCAATGCCATCATTGTTTTAATAAAATGAATAACTTTAGTTTTTAAGTTTATTTGTTCCAATTTGCACAGCATTCGTAATGCCATAGTTAAGGAAGGTTTGTTGGTTTTTATTTAAAAAAGTCGTATTTATTCACATTACAGGTGACACGTTCAGGATTAACGAAACGTCAGGAGCCATATACACTACAAAAGTTCTGGACCATGAAAAGAGAAGCCGTTATCAGCTAGAAATCCAAGCAACAGACAGATCTCATACCAACCCTCTACATTCAACTATGTTTGTAATTGTTCATGTTCGAGATTCTAATGATAACAGACCTACCTTTCAAGAAAATCCAATCTTTATACACTTGAGTGAAGGAATACCGATCAACACAACAGTTACAGAAATCAAAGCTTTTGATGCGGATTCTAAGGGTCCTAACAGTGACATTTGGTTTCAGATTAATTCCCAATCTCCTCTTCCTGGTCCCCATTTTACGATAGATCGGAAAACTGGCATTGTTTATACTACTGCAGAAATCGATCGCGAGTCTACAGATGAGTTCATATTAATCCTTCAAGCAACAGACCAAGCATACACGGAAGAGGATCGCCTCTCCAGCACAGCAACGCTTGTTATACAAATCACTGATATAAACGATAACAAACCCAAATTCACGTCACGCAATCACACGTATGTGATGGAAGATGAGCATGTGCAATATCCAGTCATGTCAGTCACAGCTGTAGATGATGATGAAGGCAGTAATAGTGTCGTAGAGTATGGAATGGCCAACCGGCAAGACGAGCTTCACTTTCATCTCGATAAATACACAGGGCTGATAAAACTAATTGGCCAGTTAGATTATGAGAAGCAGAAGAAATATGTTCTCAACATTACAGCTAAAGACAGTGGAACACCACCACTTATGTCTTATCAGCTTTTTACAATCTTCGTTGTTGATGTGAACGATAATCCGCCAAAGTTTAACAACACTTTATACACTGCAAGTGTTCTTGAGAATGAAAACCCAGGGACCTTTGTGATGCGATTGGAAGCGACGGATAGGGATTCAGGTACCAACGCAGAGCTCACGTACAGCATTCCTCAAGGAGTTGACAAGGACAAGTTTTCAATAAATGAAAAATCAGGCATTATCACCACAAATGCTACCCTAGACCATGAAGGAAAGAAGATCTATGAACTGATTGTATATGCTCGAGACGATGCTTATCCGTTTAGCATTGATAAAGCAATGGTGCGCATTGAAGTAGTGGATAAAAATGACAACTTTCCCATATTTACTCCAGGCTCGGTTGTAGTAAAAGTGATTGAAAATCATCATCCTTCATCAATTCATACCATGATTGTAAAAGATGAAGACAGTGGAGAAAACAAACAAAACGAGTTCTCAATTATTCAAGGTAATAGTAAAGGACATTTTGCTATTGATAAAAATACTGGAGTCCTATCGTCTACAACTCCTTTAGATCGTGAGAACATATCTACCTATGAACTAGTTGTGCAAGCAAAGAACATTATGCCTCCATATTATAAGGCATTAGCTAACGTTACAGTTTTGGTAGGTGATGAAGATGATAACAAACCAGTCTTTTCAAGCATAAATGGTAGCTACAACATCATTTTAAACGAACTTACACCACCCGGGAGTAATATTTTAAATGTGTCAGCAAATGACCCGGATGTTGGAAGCAATGGAAGAGTGACATACTCACTTAGTTCAGATGCCACTAGCACATTTCGAGTTGACTCAGAGACTGGCCAGATTTTCACAATTCAAAAGTTTGAGTATAAAAAGAAAAATCATTACTTGTTTAGTTGTATTGCTACCGACCAGGGACTGATACCTGATAAAGGCCTCAGCCAAGTATCAGTTCATATTGTAGATGAGAACAACCACTCTCCAGTGTTTAAACAGGTTCCGTATCGGCAGAGTATTTCCAGTGATACCAAAAGTGGCAAGTTAGTTCTTCAGGTCAGTGCAACAGATGGTGATGCTGGAACTAATGCTGAGCTATATTATTCTCTCACAGTTTCTTCTGATACTTTCAGCCTTATGTCCGATACTGGGAAAATTTATACGAAAAAACAACCAGCTAATGGGCGATACATTCTTTATATCCAGGCAGTAGATAAAGGTGTGCCATCCTTAAAAGGCAATGGGATTGTTGAGATAGTTGTAGGAAACGTAAGCGACATACCTTTTAAATTTGTAAATGCTTCACCATCAACTGTACAAATACCAGAAAACAGTGCAAATGGCTTTGAATTTGTAAAAGTGATGGCCACAGGCAATAATCTGCAATACAGCATAGTCAGTGGTAACCATGGTAACACTTTTGCTATTAATCAGACAACTGGTGTTTTATCAGTCGAAGATTCATCAAAGCTCGATTATGAATCTACCATTCAGTTTCAGCTGTACATTGCAGCGACCTCAACAAAAAGTGATTCCTTTATTGCTTATTTGAAGCTTTTTATTTTATTGATAGATGTCAATGATAACAAACCCGTTTTTCATCCATCAAGCTTAAACATTAAACTTTTGGAAGATGATGGGATGAGTGTGCACCCATTCCGTCCTAGAATTGTCACAGATGTTAGTGCCACAGATGCTGATGAAGGAACAAATGCTCAAATCAAGTACTCAATTGAGTCAGGAAACAATGGAAGAAAATTTGAAATTGATGCGCTAACTGGGGTAATAAAAACCAGTGCTATCCTTGATCGAGAGCAACAAAGTGTTTATAAACTTGTTGTGAAGGCATCAAATCCTGGAGATTCAGCCCAGTCTCAAATATCGCTTGTAACAGTTACTATAGTGGATGTCAATGACAATCGACCATTGTATGCAGGTGGTTCTGCTTCAGTTCTAGAGAGTGCAAGTATCGGTTCATTAATCACTCGTCTGAATGTAACTGATGAAGATCAGGACCCCAAGCTGACATATTCCTTCAAGAATCGTTCAGAAAAAGAAGGACCTTTCAGAATTGGAAAATTTAGTGGAGTAATATATTTGGCGAAGGCTCTTGACTATGAGAAACAAAGACTCTATAACTTACAAATAACCGTCAATGATTCACTTTACACAACTGAGATACCTGTTAACATCAGTGTTCTTGATGTGAACGATAACTCTCCAGTATTTAAAGAACAATACTATAAAGCCAGTATAAGTAATGATTTATCTTCAGGAGTGTCCATTATTAAGGTTAGCGCAACAGACAAGGACAGTGGAACGAATGGAGAGATAAAATATTCCATCCAGATCTCTGATCGGTCAGTGGTAATGAACAATTTTGCAATCGATGAAAAAACAGGTTTGATTTACACTCGTCAAGACATTTCAGTATCTAATAAGATTCAAATCCATTTCCCGGTTACTGCCAAGGATGCTGGAACACCCCCAAATGTTGCTTTCACTTTTGTAAATATTTTGATTCAGAAATCGATCAGGTTCACGCAGAGTAAATACCAAATTAATGTTCTTGAAAATGTTGGAATAGGGACCAGTGTTTTGACTGTTAGCGCAACAAGTGCCCAAGCCCTTTCCAAAGTTAGCTACACTGTTCTTGGCTCTGTACCCTTCCGCATTGGGCGTCGCAGTGGAGTAATTGAAATCAAAGAAAAGTTAGACTTTGAAACTAAAAGGAATTACACTTTTTATGTTGAAGCAAAAGACGGCGAGAAAGCAACTGCACGAGTTGATGTTTATGTCCAAGATGTTAATGACAATGCCCCGGTTTTTACCAAGAGTCATTATTTGACAACAGTCTCTGAAAATATACCAGTGGGAACTTCTCTTTTCCGATTTAATGCAACCGATAGAGACTCTGGTCAGAATAGCGAAATCAGATTCTATATCCATTCTGGCGATGTCAAGGAATCTTTTCATCTTAATAGCAAGACTGGAGTGTTAACTACAGCCAAATCTCTGGATCATGACTCCCTCAAAAGGCACAACCTTGCTATTGAGGCACGCGATAAAGGTATGAGTGAGATCAGTGTTAAAAATGTAAAAAGCTACATAATACGGAGTTTAAAAAAGCAGTCTTATGAATGACTTCAAGTTTGGTGATAACAGGTTAAATAAACTCTAATTGAAATGTTCAAGTATCGTTGAAAATAAGTTAAAAAAACGGGTGGTTAAATCATCCCTAAGTTAAAATGTTTGAGCGTTAGTTGAGCCCTTTGTCAGATCTATTAAAATATTACAAGAAAATGAAGGGTTTATGTACAAGGGCCACTAAATTTATCCATGCAATAAGGGATAAAGGTTGCATGTAATGACTGGTAGAAATTATAATAACAAAGGTAAAAGATTTGTAATATTAATTCGGTTAGGGACTGTTCAGAATTTATGCCACGCGTTGGCATCGAAAAGAAATGAGTCGGGTATTACATTTTTTAAGAAAAATATTGGGTAATTCGAAATTTTTCTGAAAAAAAGAATGACCTCACAGGTGAGAATTAAGACAAAGGATAGGGAAGTGAGACCAGTCGCATATGGCTTTATATCAGTACCGTGCCCTATCAGTGTCTGGTTTTATTCTACAGCCAAAACATTAACTAGTTAGTAGGGTTGGGTAATATTTTCTAAACTTAGTTCAAGACTGGGTAGCACTGCTTCTATTTCTATTTGGTGCCAGCCCAAGGCATAAAATACTGAAGGGTCTCCTAAAATCGTTAGGACCAAAATACTAAGTTTCTTCTACGTGTGTCATTACAGCCATTTTCCTTAGTTACACCGCTATCAGAAGTTGTTCATGTTGTTAGGGGCTGGTATTTTTTTATGTTTTAAACAAACTGTCTGAAAGAAAGCAGATGTAACTAAAGAAAAATTAGGCACTGTTTCTGGAACTGATCACAAGATTTCTGTGCATAATTACATTTTTAGCGGTTAAATTTAGTGAGTGAGTGAGAATAAAAGGAATTCTTTCCCAGTGTTAAAAACAGAAGATGAAAGTTCTGTTTCTCTGCTCATGTTTTGAACCCTGTCGAACCCTTGAATAATTCTAGTAGACCCTCTCATCATGTGCAGATGCTCTACCCATTGGGCTATAGGAGCACTAATATAATGGAGAGATGGTCTCTTTACTTGGTTCTAGCAGATGGCACAACTCATGACCCCCTGTTCACGTTCTGGTGATCTACCCATTGAGCTATAACGCTTATGGAGATGCATTATGTCTGCATTTAAAGTGCCGCTGATCACAAAGCCAACACAAATCAAAAGTCTTTTTTCAAAATCATTGAAATATAATTGTTTCTATCCACTGTTTATAGTAAATGATTTTATTACATTTTCTGTTTTTGTAGGGAATCCTTCTAAAGAAAAGATTGTATCAGCTATCATCGACGTAACCGACCTCAATGACAACAGGCCGCAGTTCTCAGTACCTGATAAACTGATGGTCCCTGAGCATTCACCCGTTGGTACATCTGTTGGTCGTGTAACTGCAACCGACAGAGATTCTGGGTCAAACGGAAAAGTTGTATACTCGATAGTTGGAGGGGACGGACTGGGTCTGTTTGTAATCAGTAATCACACTGGAGACATTACAACAAATGCAACTTTCGACTTTGAAATAAAAAGCAGATATTCGCTAACAATTAAAGCAATTGACGAAGGAGTGAAGCCTCTGTCTAACAATGTAACGGTGACCCTGTACATTGGTAGTGTCGACGAACATAAGCCAAAATTTACAAAGCAAGAATATCAGTTTGAAGTAAATGGTGATGCCAAAGTTGGTGACGAGGTGGGACGAGTGTCTGCGGTAGACGAAGATGGTGGGCCAGATGGGGAGGTGTATTACTCCCTTGGTCAAACTGAAACGACTCAATTTGCCGTGAATAGGACGTCTGGAAAAATATATGTCAACCGCACTCTAGATGAAGCAAAACAATCTCGTGGTAGGAGAAGCATTGAGAGAAATGAGGGAAAGAAGGCTCACCATCGATTGAGACGTAACGCTGACAAGCGCGTACAATTACGTGTACAAGCAGATTCTGGAAGAGAAGAATCATTGTATGATGTCGCCTATGTTACCATCACAATATTGTATTCACCTCCTGTATCAAGTGGTGGGCAGTTCTCGGAACAAGCCAAGTCGCTCATTGGTGGGCTTGCATCTCTCGCTGGTGTCCTCATCTTGGTAATTGTGATTTGGGCGATTATATATAAAAGGAAAAAAAGAAAGAAAAACAAAACAGATCCACCTCTTCGATTCGATGGTTCGTTTGACGAAATTACCGTTCTTCCAGCACCTCCAAACGGAACAGCTAACTATGCCCATGTGGGGCAATCAGAAGAGGACCTGTCGCGCCCACGGGTAATCCCCAATGAGTTCACTCCACTAAATAGAACCAGTGATGAATCCTCTTCACCATCAAATGCTTCCACAGATGCAGGGTCAAGCGGCCGGGGCTCGGGAAGAGGTGGAGACTTCGGAGGAAGTCAGACTGTTCTCGTCGTTGGAGATAAAGCAAGCGTGTACTCTGAAAAGCAGAATGGAAAGGGATCAATCGTTCCAGACTCTGGGATACAACCAGATGATGATCAGATATCGCAGCTAACAGTCAGTGAGGGAAGCGGTATCTTCTCGACACACGTCGACGGCTTTGCTAGCGAGAGTAAATCAGATCGAACTGATAAAACAGACCGTCTAATACGAGGACTTGAGAGTCAAGAAAGTTTACACGTGTTTGGAGACGAGGGGGGAGGGGAGGCGGATGGTGGTATGGATGTTGGAAACCTCCTCTATGCTAAACTGGCCGAAGTTGATGCAGACGAAGACGATTCAGTTATGGATGGCACTCAGCCATACATTGATGAAGGAAGCAATCACCATTCCTACGGCGGTTCCCTCAGTTCGATTGTAGGCAGCCAAGAGGAACTTTCTGGAAGCTATAACTGGGACTACCTGTTAAACTGGGGCCCGCAATTCCAACCGCTCGCTGATGTGTTTTTAGAAATCGGTCGCATGAAAGACGAAGTTCATTTCCATCCTGACATTATGTCATCAAGCGACGTTTCTCATCGGCAGCCCGACGGCATCCGCACCACGGATATGCTTTCATCTGTGTCGACTTTACCACGCACTCCCATCAGTCACCCATCAACGTCCTACTCGTCTCCAGCTCTCTCGCCGAACTTCACTCCCGCCATAACTCCCCTTGTGACGCGGTCACCGTCCATCTCACCGCTTGACACACCATCTCCAGTTCTGTCTCCCCAGTCTGCTACCCCAGCATCACGTTCACGGCCTTCGTCGACCCACATTGTACATCTTCGGAGAGACTCGGCAGATGGTTCAGAATTAACTCATTCACCGTCCATATCAGACAACGAATCCAATTTAGAAGTTGATGTTTAAAATTATTTTTATCTAGTGTTTGAGTTCCGTTTGAAATTAAAAAAAAGTAAGAAATTTTATTAATATGTTAATCCCGATTTCTGGGGAAAGTACATACCATCCCTTCCTGGGTATCGGATAGCTTTTATACAACGTAAGGGAAGGTTTGTACTTTCTCGAAAACCAGAAATGATCGAGGCTTCATGTCTGCTAGTTACATTTGAAACGCCGAAGAGGTCTTATCCACATCTTACAAGCCATAACTTTTCGCTTAACTTTACAACTTTAAACTTTCTACTTGCTTTTACGATTGTTGCATTGACTTTATACAAATTTTCCTCCAAGTGGCAAGAATTGAGCGTAGTTTTTTTTTTTCACAAAAACAATGTATGCAAATTGAAGCTACAAGGAAGGTTTCCCCTGATGTTGGTATCACCGGGTATCGGCGTTTTTTCTGAAACTAGTATACGCGCAGTGTACAAGTATACGATTTTAATGTATTCAGACAAACAAAACAGTTTGTGGTCGTTATATTAGCTTTGGTGTTATTCCCAAATAGTTTTTTTTATTGTTTTATGTTCAGTGGTTTTAACCAAATGTTGTAACCTCTGTTGATCAACAGTGTTTATGACTTGAATGGTATGAAATAATGCTGCACTCGGTTGTTTTACTTTTTTAAAAAATACAAACCGATATCGTTCATTTTAGTTAGCAAAATTATTCTTATTGTAAATAGAAAAGCGCTTTATATTTTTGTAAATAAAGACATTATACTGTTTAGATTTTGCAAAAAAAACTTTAGGCCTAATTCAAATTATAGTTAAAAGATATTTGGGGGCGAGAGGTTCGCACTAAGATTTTTAGTACGATATGTGTTAAAATTCTTTGTTATTTGAACATATATGGAGATATCGATAGTGATTTTGTATTGAAATAAAACAAATTTCCTATGAAAGACCTGTTGAAGTGTTTTGTGGTAAAGAGGTGAACTCAATGTTATGGCGATAAGAACGTACAGTTCTCCACTCGCTGTTATGCCCAATCTACTCACACCACCCCCTCTCGTGTCTACCTCAGACCGCTTTCTTTTAGCCTGCATTGCAAGCGTTTCCGTTGGTATATGGCGAGATTCTCCATTTTGGCCCCAACTTTTGCGCGGCCAAAATAGAAAATGTCGTTAAAAACCAACAGAAACACTTGCTACCGAGGCTTGCTTTCTTTTCCTCGGAGTGTTATAACTAGACGTAAAAAGAGCTTTAATGGGGCATTCTGGTTAGAATTTTGGTGGATAGTGAAAGAGTTGAGAAGGAGATTTGAAGAGGGAGATTTTTAAGGACAAGCGCCAAACCGTCCC
>JAPEIX020466297.1:0-13332 GCA_026122405.2 Zoanthus sansibaricus
AAAATTATTCAACACTCGCTCTTGCTGTCCCAACTTAATCCTTGGTGGCGATTTCAACTGTGGCGGTATTGACTGGTCATCTAATGATTTACACTCTGATGTTGCGTCGTCTGCTTGTGATGTTGCTCTTCTCGAGGTCGCTGAGAAGTACGGTCTTAATCAACATGTAAACTCGCCAACTAGACCTGCCTCCAGACGAACTCTTGACCTTGTGTTTTCTACGAACAGAAATTTTATTCAAGCATGCCATGTCGTTCCTGGCATAAGTGACCACGATGCCATTCTTTTCAAAATAGACGTAAGCCCGAAGTTTACTGCGAAACCTCCAAGGAAAGTCATACAACATCACAAAGGGGACTATGATGGCATTCGCTCTAACATGGCGTCGTTCGCTAATAGTTACCAACAATAACAATAACAACAACAATAACTTTATTTGTACCTTGAGTTTACATTTGTTTTTTTTAAAAAGAGATTGGAGTAGCTTAAGTTAGGTACAAGCTGCCCGAAATAACCTGGAGGGCTACACGAGTCGGGTAGCTTGACTTTTTTTTTGAATATTGAAATAAGTCATTAGACTTATGACACACAGTAAGTAAAAGTGGAATTTATTTCATATTTGATCTGAAAATTGAGTGAGTTGACAGTGTCTCATATATTATCTTATAATTCATCTACACAAGTAGTTAGCCTGGGTTACCTGTTTATCTATATACTAGTAATAGCTATCCCTAAGTGCGAACGAGCAAGAATAATGACAAAAGCATGAGGACGGCAGAACTGAGCTATGCAAGTACTGAAAACTGGCGCTCTCATTTTACTATTTAGAAACAAAAGTAAACTAAAGTATCTCAGCGTGTGCTTTACATGTAAAAACCATACGGACATACAAACTTTTATCGTAATTGTTTTGTATATTGAAATCTTTCTTTTTAACAGCAATCTTGATTCGAATTAGCCGCTGATTGTTCACCATGCTGCTTTGACGTGTCAAAGTTCACGAACGTACTGTGATTGGTACATTAGCATACAGAGGCCTCTTTGGTATTACATCATGAAATCTTACATTACTTACATCTCACTGGATCACTCGAGGTTTTTTCCGCCTGCATAGTACTTTCGCATGGCTCTATAATGCTGCCGCCTCGTCAGCGTCACGTCTTCGTTCGGATGTCTAGTTGGCAATTAGACAAAAACGATCGATTCGAAACCTTTGAAAGACTTTAGTTTGTGCTTAGGCCTTAACAATTTTCCTTATTAGAATAATTTAAGTATAGAATCTTATTTAATTTTTTTCATACCTAAAAGTGTTAATATTTTTCACAATACTTTTTAGTGACTCAAAGAATAAGGTAATGCTCGGTAACATGGAGGTTGTAGATGAAAAGGTGAAGCAATCTCGCTCTCAGAGCTCGCATTCTTTCTTGGCGCTTTCTTTTCTTTAGTTTAAGATACTAACCAGCTAGTTGGGTAGTAACCATTATCAATAAAATGCGTTAGTAGGAAACATCTGTCCAGAGAAATAATTACTTTTTAAAGATATTCAGTTATTTGGAATTGGAAGGTTATCAAAATATCGATTTTCCAGCGTAAAATTGGCAACGTGGAAGCCCCTCTTTTAAAGAAAGTTTCCAAACAAAGAACAAGCAGTTTCCAGTTAGAAATTTTACTACTAGAGCCCACGTTACTTTCGGGCTGCGGCTCACAGGCACAAATGTAACATTGGCCGATATCGCTGCATTCTGAGACCGTGCCAGTGGCCTATGGCCTCGGCACGGTAATAACTAGTTCATAAGTATAGACAGCATACGTTACCCGTGATACGTTTTCTCTATTACTTAATGTATTCTGCTTACATTCAGCCAATGCATAATAATGCCCGTTACCAACGTTAATTTAGCGCCCATTGTTAGCTCCTGTGACGTAAGAGCTATCTGTACTTGATGACTTGTTGATTAATTACTCAAGCCGCGCATCCCACAAGCATCACACTTTCAATTTTACTTCATTACGATCCTCTGTATAGGAAATGATCTTGTTTGTTAGCTATGCCACACTAATGAGAGGGGCAGCTGCATGTTAATAAGGTTTAGCGTAGAAAGCTATTCCATCAGAGGTAAACCCTGGCGTGCGCTCTACTACATCAAAACAGCAGTTCATGGCTGCTGACATTTAGACTCACCGTTTAATGTTTATCTTCAATTTGATTTTGAAGATGTAATGCCCCGCGCTACCACCGTGGTCCTTTTTATCCATTAAAATGGCTTCTAGTTAATTACTTGAGCACATGTGCTGTCTTTATTTGATGGTCATTTAATATTCAAGTCACTTCCTACAAGCATTACCCTTCCAGTTAATTGATTTGATTGATAAATAAAAAATCAGACAGAGTACTTCAGTTCGGTTAATACATTACTGACCTCTATCTAACTGTTTCTGTATATAGAAACACCCACACAGCATTGCATAGTATGACATTAAGTGTTCGTTACTGCGATTTTCACTTCATCATGCCGGCCCAGATTCCTTCAAACATTACGTAAAGAAATGGTAAGTTTTTCTTATTCATGTACCATCGGTCAGCCACATTAATTTTAGTTGGCCGTTGTCTTCAAGCCAAGTTAGTCCCATTGGTTTTCGTGTAAGTTAGTCGTCCTTCTAATTTTGGTATTGATTCTACTAAGTATTTTTCTGATGTCTCTTCAGCATGTAATTCTTTTTCTCGCACTGTTATGCGTTCCACTATTCGGGCCATGTGCAGCGAACGCGATGCTCTGTCTCGCGTTATAACTTCTTGTCTTATGAAATCTCCTCAATGTTTGTCCCCCGTTGTTAGTTACTTCTATCGTCGCTATATCCATCACTTCAGTATTAGTTCGTATGAAGATAACAGTAAAAAATTAAAAATGTCAATAAACTATATAAAGTTCATATAATAATAATAATAATAATAATAATAATAATAATAATAATAATATTAGTAATGAAATTGATGTTAATAATGCTCATGTATTTAATATTGATCATGTTCATGATGTTAAAGTTAATAATGTCTATGAATTTTAAGTATGTAATGATAAAGTTGTCAGTGATGTTTGTAATAAAATCCTATTGCGCGCGATGTCAAACCCGGAGTCATTCAGTTCAGAACACTGCCCCGTTTATTGAAAAATCTAATCCCAGTAAAGGGAAGTATCACATATCGATTTTGCTCACAAGAATTAAGCGTCAAATTCACGTTTATCTCGAGACTAGAAACTTCACAAATATTTATCAATATTTTCGTGTTCTGAAAACATTGTAAAGTCTTTAAGGTCAACAGAGAATACATTCTATGACTTTATTTTAAAAATTGACCAAGGTTTTGGATGACGTTTTCCGATCAAAGTCAGTTTTATCAGTAACTGACTAAATGTTTCAATAAAGAACTGATTTCGCTCAAACTTTTGCGAGTCTTCAATTAAAAAGAGAAGCAATCGTAAAACTTATAACTCATGTTTTTGATATCTGAGCTGCGCTATAACGCTGCCTTTAGCTTCTAGGTAAACACAAAGTAGTCTGCACAAAATCTCATGTCTAATCCCATTATATATTGTTGTATAAATAACATAAATTTTGTGAAAAACAAAAGTAACTGATGTTGACTTTAAGACAAAAGTTATTTTATTCCCTTTCCAAGATGTTTCCAAACTTTTTACAAAAATATCGTATTTTTCCACGTGTCTCAGAGCAACGCCACACGCACCAACCCCTTCCCCCACCATCCACCCCAAAAGTAAAATTGATGTTTCTTTTGGGCAAAATCGATATGTAAGACTTCCCTAAACAGTCTGTTGTTACTATTGAGTATTCCGAGGAACCTTGCTCTTTCTAAACCTGAAATGTCTGTTCTTAGCAAAGGCTTGAATTTCATTCCTGTTACCAAACAGTCCGACGAATTTCAAGCTAAAACGACGCAGAAAACTTTTTTCGGCGCGCTCGTCTCAAAGCTTTTTTCACAACTCTTCAGATCTCACTTGCGATCGCGACATCTTTCAGCGGCTTAATCCTAGTAAATCTAACTGGGATGATCTTTTTATTAACAAGAGCTACGATGACATCGCCAGTGGCAATTTCAATCACAAACTTAATTTTTCAAATCTCTCCAAAGAAGAATGGTCAGCTCTCCACAACCTTCGCAATCGTAACGATATTGTCATTAAACCTGCCAACAAAGGTGGTGCTGTCGTTGTTTGGCGGACCGATCTCTACAGAGAGGCAGCCTATCGCCAATTATCAGATTCTAACTTTTATCTTGAGATTGACAAAGATCTAGGCGTCACCACACATCATCAGAAAATAGTTAGACACCATCACTTCTTTCATTTCTGACGGCAGCTCTCCTCAAATTGCAAGAAACTTTTATCCACACTATCATCCACGCCTCATTGTTTTTGCTAACAGTTCCCCCACTGAACAGCTCTCTTGATTGCGTTACTGCTATTTAATTTATTGTTAAATTAAGAGGCAGACCATTTGATTTTTGAGGTGATAGAAGTAAGTTTTTTCTGCAAGAAATTTTTTTAGTCCTCGATCATGCGGCGGCAATTTATTTTATAAAAGAACAAAGATTTTAGTATTTTTTTTTTGTGTACATGAACTTTTTTTTTCTAAATCACATTTCCTTCCCCCCCCGTCCCCATTCCCCCTCCAAGCTAGAAAATATTTAAGAATTATGTTCCGACTGTCATACTGAGTCACCATGAAAACAATTATTTTCAGATGCTAAATACATGCATCTATGCAGCTAGTCTGTTGCTGTATATCATCGAACTCAAATATGGCTAAACATCTGCTATCTAGCATTTTTAATAAACTCATTATGATTTATAAAAATCAGTCAACTTCTTGTGAACTTCACGATTCTTAGTTTTTTCTGGTGATTTCAGCCTCAAATGATTTTCAAGTCTTTTCTAAACATATTTTGGAACTTCAGTCTTAGTACTTTTATAAAACGATAATTAAACAAAAACGGATGTGAATAATAAAGACACAGGTACAAGAATATTGAAGGATAACAGCAAGTTTCAGAAATTTTAAAACTAAATGCTGCAAAATAACTGTACACGAGTGCATTATCAGAAAATTCTTAATTTTCAGAAGCTTTGAGCTTCGTGATTCCTATAGAAGCAGATTCCTATCAAAATATTACTAGAGACGTACTAGTGCACCGTCTATGGACTCCCACAATGGTCAACCTAGTACCTGCACTAAAATTTGAAACGAACAAGACCGTGAACCTGTCAGATGTTGGGTGTCTAAATCACATTTATAATTTCTAGCATTTTATTATGTTTTTAATGTTAAAATGTAACCAACCAACTGATCATTTTGAAAAATTTTAGTAAATGATTTTTAATTTGTTAACTTTTAATATTTGTCCAAAGTTTACCAAATACGGATCGCAAGACGCGTGCTCTATTTAAAAGTTTTTAAAAAGGCAGTTCGTAAGTTTTTTCATTGTCCGTGGTTATTTAGCGTGCAAACAATGCATTGGCAAGTTGCAGTTTTTTTCACCAAAACTGGATTTTAGTTTTCTCTCACAAAGATTATTTATTAAGCTACTGCTCACCGCCAAAAAAAATAAATACTACAGGCGGATTTATCTATCATAACATATCTAATAATGGTGTCACAATTGGCATGTTTTCGCTTCTACTTTAGAATACCAGTTGTGCTCCGCATTGGATTTAGGATATTTAGCTGAGTATCATGAAAAATATGAAAGTACAGGAACCATTTTCTGGCTAGAAAATCGTTTTCATTTTCTAAGGGTCATTATGTGATTTCACTTTGTAAATTCCACTCATTGTATATTCAGAATTAATGCATTCTCCCATAATGACTTCCCCCCTGAATTACACGACAATTCTCACTTATTAAAAGACCAAGTTTGTGGCAAATGGCGCGTCAGATTTAATAGCATTTTAAAGAACAGCTGACTTAATTCAAAATAATTGCAAATTAAAATTTCTAAACGACAAGATAGATCAGTTTGACTTCATTTACTTTCAGGTTTAAAGGGTAAAACGATAGCAAACAAAATATATTGGTGTCAAACTCGAAGATATTGTAGAAATATCATATATCAAAATCATTCTGTTATTAAAATGAAAAATGAGTTTTGAGTAAATAAAATAAAGCTTTTCCGTCCATTTAAGATTTGATTGACGCGAGCCTTCAAAGCAATTTTTAATTTCACAAAGTCCCTGAAAAAAGAGACATTCTTAGAAAATGATTATGATTGCTTAAAATTACTTGATAATTGAAAAGGAGGAGCTGTCAATATTCTCTGCTGGAACAAAATTCATTAAAACAAATTGTATTTGATTCAGTAAATCAAGATTGTCATTGGTACTGCAGCTGTATCGGGTTTGTGTAACTATCAAAAAATTGTGATTTGGTAAACTGTTCGCCGAAAACATCTTTTGTCTCTCAGAAGCAAGCAACAAAGTAAGTGAGCAAGTTACTAGAAAGTCAATTTAAAATCTGCTTTTGACGAAAATTTTCAAGCGCTAGCTTTTGAAGTTATAGTTAATGCAGTAAAATATCTCGGTAATAGTAACGATTCTCTGCAAAATGTTAATAATTATTCAACTTCAAATGGGTCAAGTTTGTGCAGCTATAGAACGAAAAGAGTTGTTCTATCTCATTCGGGTCTTTTTGAATCAACTGCAAGTCTTGGTTTCTTCTGATAAGCCCGAACGGACCTGTTTAAGTTGTTCCCGCTTAAGAATTTTAGAACCTTCGTTTGTTTTAAATAAAAACTATCAACGCTGCTTTAATAAAAAAAGGTGTTTTCTAATAGAAGTTTTCTATCCAAGGGTTTTAGCTTAGATTTGACGGTTCCTGCAGAAGAAAATATATAGACTTATAAATAGAGTATTTTAAAAACACTGAGATTTTAATACTTCAAATTTATAAAAAAAAGATTTCAAATACTATTTGTGTAGCTAGACTATATATTATTATTTGTCGTATATTTTTAACACTATTGTAGTTGAATTTTGTCTCCCACGTCTAAATTATATTGCAGTATTCTACTACGCTATAAGAGTTGGGTTATAAATGCATTGTTGATTCCAACTTTAAATATTTTTGTCTGTTAATGTAATAAAACGTATTGAATTTTTTGGTTAATATCTTAGCTGGATTTGATCTTTCAGCCAGATCGTAAACTGAATAGAGATAGAGAAATCGTTAATCTTTATAAGAATTTGTTTGTATGGATTTTTTATTTTGTTGTGCATGCAATACAAAGCGAAATGTTATTCGTAAAAAAATCGATTGTTATAGCATTAGTTTCTCAGTTATACGCTGTTGTTATGCCATTTTGTTCCATAGCTCAGTCATCTTATTCTTTCAAGCTGAATGCAAGTTGTTCATTTGGGACACCAGCAAAAAATTAAACAGAATGTATTTGACTCAAATTGTAACATAACATGTCTGTGTATGTAAAGCCGGCTGAAGCAACAAAAAAAAGTTTCGCGAACTTCCTAAAAAAGGTAAATCATGTGGCTGTTTTGAGAGCTGCGCAAATTTTTCTAAGCAGATGCACTGGTAAATATTAGCCTTTATTTGAATTTCTAGAATAAAGAATATATTTGACTTAAGATATTGTAACTCTGTTGAGGTTTTTAGGTTCAGCAGCCAGTGGACACAAAAATTTATTTTACGATGAAAATATCACCGATCACCTGAAATCTGTATAAAACTGCTAAGAAACATTGGGCTGAGACCATCTTCAACAGCCTATAGTTCCGATTTCGTTTACCTGGGTCCCTGAAAAGACATCAAATTTATGCTTTTTGCACTTTTCTGTGAGAGTTGCGTTAACGTTTATCAAAGGAATAATGTTGCCATCCTTTAATAATTCAATACGTGCAAACTTCATTTTCAAAAGATTTTATAGCGCTGTGAATTTATTATTTACCAAGTGAGACACAATCTTATCGGTTAAAATTAGTTTCCAGCGTTTTTTATTAGCTTTAACTAGTTTGTTAGGCGAAACATTTTGTTCTTTGTTCACATGGTACGTTGTGTTTACACGTACCCAACACCGCAGTCCAAAGTCAGCATGGCAGTTAAAAACAACAAGTTTATATGCCACAAACATTAATACTTTAACAGAAAGAGCTCTCTGATGAAATTGGTTATTTAAAAAGGAAGTTCAATGAACTTTTGAAGCGAATAATGTAATGTGTGAGTGAACAGTGTAAATGAGAAAGAGATTACTGTTAAAAAGAAAAGACAAAGTTCGTTTCTCTGAGGTTTCATGTTAAATCCTGTTTAATATCTATTGAAAAGAGAATATTGTTTTTAAGGCACTTGTTTATCTAAAACAGAACAAAAGATAAACTTGTTATCTTCACACGTGAAAACCGCATCCATCTGGTTAAAGACGAAAATGGTTTATTTACTATATGTGACATACATAAATGACGATAAAATTACGCGAGTTTCTCCACGTAGAAAATTTGTTAACTTCATAATTGGGAATATATAATATATTCTTTAAACGTAAGAAAATGTTATCACCTTATATGGTAACATCAAGATGCTTTTTTCATGGTACTTTAGCTGGTTTACATTAAAATACAAAAATGCGTCGGTCTTTGAGAAGTTTTCGCGCTTGTTCGTTAAGCTCATTGTTGACAGATCTTTATAAACATTACAAGATACAACCTCCTCGTATCCAAGAATTATTGCAATTCATATTATGCTTTTTAAAATGTTCTCTTGATATTTTTGTTACTTTTAATTACTTTCCGCTTCATGTGACATTCATTGTACAATAAATAACAATACAATTCAATAAGTTCAACATACAATCCAGAAAATAATATCAACATTTAAGCAATGGTTTGAAGGAAATAAATAGATATTAAATGTTGTCTTCTTCTTCAAACCAACAATATTGAGAAAAAAAATCCTCTGAGCAGATGTCGCGATTCGAACTTTTGTAGAATAGTGCGCCATGGGAAGAGGCCATTGTCGTGGGAACAGATCAGTACCATTGTCTTTTTTGAATGATTGGTTTCGGCCTCGGGACTAAAACTGAATAATTTAAGCGGGTTAGGAAGAAGAAAGATCTTGAAAATCCTACTCTTCATTTTGTAAAGGTAATAACATTGCAAAAATTACTAGGAAAATTGTAAAGTTGTTAGTAAGCCGGTCCTCGTAGTTGTGTCCTTGATTGAAGACTGCACACAGCTTGATAGGAAAACAAGAAAAACAAGCCCTTTGCCTCTGAATTTTAAAATCCATTAATCTTCGAAAGCGACTGAAAGAAGCAGGAATGGATAAATCAATTAATTCCTTTCCTTCTTCTGCATTCTCTAGGTCAAAATAAAAAGCGCCCAGTTAGCCCAGTTGGTAAGGCGCCAGTCTACAGTGCGGGATGCTCGGGTTCGATTCGCGGCCAGACCTTCACTCAGGGTCTTAAAATAATTGAGAAGGTGCTACCTTTGCTATAACATCTGCAAATGCTTAGACCTTCACGTCTTCTCGGATTTGGACGTTAAGCCGTAGGTCCAGAGTGCCATTTGTTAGAAAACTACTTGTGGCGTTAACATTTTTACCCTCTTAAAAGAAAGTGTATTTCTTTCTTTCTTTCTTTCTTAATCTTGGCCGGGAAGAGCTAGAGGGATGGCGGGCAATGACAAATCATATCGTGATTGACTGGCCGTTCAGTTGAAGCCCAAAGAAATCAGTCTAGTTCTTTAATCATCGCATTATGGCTGGATAAAACAACTACAACAAAAAAAACAAACATGTTTTTAGAATCGGATTCGCATCGGGGTCAAAAATGGAATAATGGGCTTTAAAATTAGATAAAAATAATAATAGTCAAAATTCATATAGTATTTAGACTGCGCAAATTAACACTACATGCGCAAAAGAAAACTTGGGGCTCGAGAATCTAAGCGCCGCATGCATGGCTAGTTATAGTAGGCCTTGCAATACAAAATGTTGTTTGCATGGTAGTGAAGATAATGATAGCCGGTATAATGATAAATTAAAGATAAAGTGTGTAATAAAGCAAATGTTCCCTTCTCCTATCAGCCGGAGTTTTTCTCTCCTTCTTCTAAACCTACAGTATTTAAAACACCTGAACATCTAAGGGTTCACAAAAATGTTACATTTTTAAGGCTCGGCAAAGTGCATGGAAAAACAGTGGTCGCGAAAGTAAAAAAAAGCCTTCCATTTAAAACATTCCGGCTCAATTATTTTAAGGGGAGGTTTAAAAAGTTACTTCCCTATAACGACCTCTTAATTTTAGGCTGTAGATAACTTTTAGCATTATAAACAAAATCTGTAGGCCAGGTTTTAGTTAAATGTTATTTTCAATTTTGTACTGATCAGTCAATAATATCAACTGATATTTTTATTTTTGTTCTTCAGCACGCAATTACAGCACAATAATGGAATACGTCGGCAATCAAAGTCTCAATCGCTCTGGCTGCCTTGAAGAGCTCCTCGGGAACTCACACTGTAACCTGTCTACAAGCTTCTCACCGCAACTTTACCTTAATGCCATGCACACTGGAATTTCCGTTGTATTAATCATTATAATCATCACGGCGCTAGTTGGAAACCTGCTGGTGTGTTGCGCAATATGCATGAACGAGTACTTCCGATCGTCTCCGACTTATTATTTCATTTTCTCACTAGCCGTATCCGATTTGCTTACGGCAAGTTTGTCTATGACGTTCGATGCCGAACAAATGTTAAACGGCAATAGGTGGAAACACGGTGAATTGATGTGTGATATTTACACGACTGTATATTCCATCGCTGTCCCAACATCTATCTTGACCCTTCTTGCTGTCAGCGTCGTCCGCTATAAAAGCCTTAGCGATCCACTGAGCCGTTACCGTGAAACGCGTTTCATGACGCGACGACGAGCATCAATTGTTATTGCTGTTTTGTGGGTGTATTGCGTGACGTTTTCACTCATCCCTGTCATGGGGTGGAAAATATATTCACAGAGTATCAAGTATGGATTATGCTACTTCAACATGGCGCCAGAATACTCTGTTGTCAGCTCATGCATTAACTTTCTACTTCCGCTCCTGGTCATGTGCGTTGTTTACGGAAAAATTTACGTCATTGCCCAAAACCGAAATAACATTTTCAAAGGCAACGCGGACTTTGCTGCTAACACCATCAATGTCAACAATAACACGATAAAGCACATCAACCGGAATTTTTTGAAAAATATCAAAGCTGCCAAAAACATCCTGCTCATTGTTACTTGTTTTGTTTTGTGCTGGATGCCATACACAATAGTTAGCATCACTGGCGTGTTCTATAGAAACATCTCGTCTTATGTTTTTCACTGTCTATTAGCACTGGGCTATCTCAATTCCAGCCTCAATCCGATTCTTTACTCATTACAAACTCGACGCTTTCAGGAAACATACCGGCACATACTGGGCATGCGCTGCTCACGGAAACCCGCTGTACGCGCCCAATCGCGGATGACGCAGTTGTCATTGATGATCAGCCGCAACAGCAGCATCCAAGCCTCCCTCAAGTGTAACCATGGCAACGTTAATTCGCGATATTTGGGGCAGCAGTTTCTAAGGGAGTCCACCTTATAAATTAAGTACATCATATTTTGTGCTAGCTGACTAGACAAATAAAAATTCTCCGAGAAGTGGTTCAAATTCTTGTTCTTTAACCGAGACAAGAGCAATCGGCTCGACTCAATTCTCCCTAAAAGAGCTCAAACTAATACGGTAAATGCTAGAATCAAAGAACAAAGAGATACAAAGGTAGAAAACTGTTGAATAAAACATGCGTGGTTTGAAGAAGTCTGTCTTTCCTCCACAAGGTCCGAACTTAACCTCCATTCATATGGGGTCGGTATATAACGCACCAATTTCTGCTGGGGGCTAACCTGGCTCGGCTTTGGGTCGAAAGGGAGGGGGGAGGAATCAAAAACTCTCGTCTGGATAATATTATGCAGAACCTGTCCCCGTAATAAGCACCGGCCAAACTCGTGAAAAAATTAGCTTTCAGTACAGATTTCGCATTCTTAATTCTTTCAGTCTTTAATATAGAAAAAGAAAGAAATATTTTCCGGTTACGCTTAAAAAAATTTGTCGTTTAAATTGTGAATTTAAAATGTGCTGCAAGGAGACCGTGTACAAAGTGCCGCATCACGCGAGACTTGGATGAATCGAACATCTATATACTATGAATACATTCTATGCTATAGAATGTATAAACATGAGTAATAAATGAATGGTTTGGTTTGGCCATGTGAATATGAAACTCTGCGGAAGTATTTTGTCAATTCGTAGTTTAATTTGTCAGTGAACGAATGTGTTAACAAGCTGAACCGAGGTGTGTGTTTAGTTTTCAATTGTGACAAAAAACGCTTCTGTATTGTGACTAACAGGTGGATTTCTTGACAAAATTTGAATCAAAACATTTTTGATAACGCTCGTGGAGAAAGCACAGTGAAGACCATGCTGGCTCTACGTTTGGGATGAAAATTGTGATAGACTTCTTCAAAATAGTAACGATTGTTTATTTGGGAACAAATATTCTTAAACTTTCTAATTTCTGGACGTACCTAGGTTTTAAAACATCTTGTTTATACATCCTATAACTTATCTTTGTTAATCTTTCTAAGAAGTGATGTCGTTTTACCCTTAAAAGTAAATCCTTCATGACAATGAGTATGCTAAAAATAAACAATCGAATACATTTTAATTATATAATACATACTAGCATTTGTACATCATTCTTCAAATATGCTCTCCTATTTGATTACCTTAACAAAGCAAAAGATATATGAAAGTAAACACCATAAAAACTGAAAATCCTTGCGTTATGACAATTATGCGTCAGGACTTTATTAAATATATGGGTTAGAAATCCACTCTACTACGAAAAATTGATACTGTTATAATTACCTCCGTCGGCTTTCGTATGGAAAAAAAATACAACTGACAAAAAGAATTCATATCAAAACCGTATTATACAGAGCCTCAAGTATAACCAGCACCTCGTGCTAGTACTTGCAGCCACTAATTGGTCACCACCACCACGATGGTAACAAGTATTACCCACAAATCTACCGTCATTAAGGTTATGTCTGAGTATATATACACTAATTAATATAAAATTCCTTGCTTGTGGGATGAAGCTGAATAATAACCCCAAGTACTGATAACGCACAGATGAAATACTAATATGCATTGCCACTAAATGACACTCGGGCGGCACTGATGACGGAGTATTAAAATTAGCTAAATATTTGAAAATAGCTTTTCCCAC
>JAPEIX020466375.1:0-13326 GCA_026122405.2 Zoanthus sansibaricus
AATTTTCGAAATGTCTTATTGCAGTTATTTAAGTTCAGACTTTTTTATAGTGGTGAAGAAAACACTACATTGCTATAATTTGATATGTTAGTAAGTTGACCAATTTCATAAAAGGCGGCCATTTTGAAATTATTTCGTCTGCATTCAAATTAGCCTTACTAGCCTCGTTTGGATCGAGATATTGGGGAGCTTAAGTACGAGAGACTACTATTACTAGGATGAGTGTAGTGAGACTAATTTGAATGCAGACAAAACTGAGAGCTTAATGGACGCCATTTATGAAAAAAGTCTATATACAACAACACACAAGATAACATCTGTCCTTTGCTCGAATGACGAAAGTTTCCTTTCCCACCCCCTCCCCCCCTTCCTCATCAATTTCCCAGAAACCTTTGGAGATTCGGTCAAGTGTTAATTCAACTAAAAGAACATAAAATTTTCAATGACGTTTACAGGAACGTAAAAATCATTGATTCTGATGACAATTGGTCAACCTTGCTGTTTCTTCAGACATATATATGATACAAAGCGAAGTAAAATTGTTGTCTGCGAACTTTAGTCAAGAAGCTCACCGAAAAGCAAGTTTTTAAATACCACTGTATATTTGCAATAGGTTATCATCATAAATAAATGTTCTTCACCTTTTCTAAGCTTCGGCATGTTCTTAACATGTTCTTAAATTTTTGGCGATTTTCAACCTCATGTTCTTATCAAAAAAAGAGTGTAGTTTATTTCGGCCCCCCACTTTTAAAAACGATGCGCGGCCCCTGAGCGTATGGCTCATGGATTCAACTGGATATGCTAGACATGATGCGTATAGTGTCTTATTCTTGGTAGAAACTATTGTACCACAGTAATTACATTGCTAGGATTTTGATTTTTTGCATGTTATCTGAACTAAGAAACAGTTGGTCCAGTGAAATCAAGCATATTAGAAGCACCTGTGCTTTGAAAGTAAATCCGCAGCAATTTCTTTTTATTGAAACAAAAGCTATATAAAAACTTTTGAACACAAAAAATCAAGAATAAAATCGAAAAAATTAATGAAGTCTTGAGGTCGTCGCTGATGATATCTCCAAGCAATTCTTTGCATTAAGTTAGGCATGATTAACATTGTAATTACATATTATAATTCTGATGATACTCCGGTCAAGGAAATTGGTTAGCTGCATAATATTCATTGCCAACGAGCTAGCCGAGCGAAAACGCGATGCTAGTGAAGGGACGATAATAGAGCCGCGCGAAATATTGTAAGTATACTGAAAGTGTCAGACCTAAAGTTACTAATGGTAATGATTGTAAATACATTAACATTAGGAGCATTCAAAGCCGTACCATTCTCAACTTATTAGTTTTTGATAATGCCATGAAACACAATTCTCAACGGCCAGATGAATGAAGCCGTTCATTCTTCCTTCAGCCATGTTGCATATATATACTAAGTATTCCAAAGTATAAAGCAATTCATAACAACTAAAATGGCGATAGCGGTAAATACTTTGTCTCTCATTGGTTTATGAAGAGTTACACATTCTGTTTTCTAACTAGTTATTTTGTGTTGCATTACGTTAATTTTGTCTGTTGCTTGTTTATGAGTAATTTTGGCAAACTATCAAGTTTTAACATCCTTTTTTATACTTTTTTAAAAATCTGTAGTTTCCAGGGAAATATTGTTTCTTTAAATTTAGTGCCACAATAGCCACGGAATTTGGCGGCAATGAACCGCGATACGATGTTAAAAACAAGATATGTAACGCTCATTAAACTTGTACAAAATGAGAACCACCCTTTTCCTTTGTCGAGGAAAAAAAAATTACAAATCTATACAAATTTTGATAAAAAGTAATTATAGCTGCTATCCGCCTACCAGTTAAGCGGGCTATAGCTTTTTTCTTGATATTTCTTATGGAAAAAAGTTATTATATCTAGCATAAATAACACTAAATTCCTTGATTCTCACCAAGTTAACATTACGGCAGGCTTGTTTCAGTGCTGAATGTAATCCATCGACTGATCGAAAAAGTGATAAACAGTGAATCAGTTTTTGTGTATTGCATCACGTTTGGTCTATATTGCTTGTTTATGAGTGGTTTTGATAAAATTTCAGTTCATAAGTTTTTAAAAATCTGTAGTTTCGCGGGAAATTTGCAGTTACTTTTAGTGCCACAAATAACTACGGAATCAGTGGGAGGCAATCGAAACCGATATTAAGAATAACATATACATTTTTTTAAACTTGTATTTAAAATTAAAACCACCCCCTTCCTTTGTTGAGGCCAAAAAACCTTTTTTTTTAAGCTGTTTGTACAAAATTAGAACAACCTTCTTCCTTTGTCTAGTCCAAAATATATTTATAAATCTATAGAAGTTTTAGCTGTTAATCCTTGGTAAAAAGTAATTATATGTGTTATCCGCATGCGAGTTAAGCGGCCTATTGTTTTTTCCTTGTTATTTTTTGTGAAAAAAGTGATTGTCACTAAAGCTTCCGATTCTTACCAAGTTAAGATTACTGCAAGCTTAAGCTTGTCTGAAATGTAATCCATAGACTGATAAAGTGATAAACTGAATCAATTTTTGTGTATTACATCACGTTGGATCTATATTGCTTGTTTATGAGTGGTTTTGGTAAAATGTTACTTTTTAACATTCTTTTTCATAAGTTTTTGAAAATCTGTAGGCAACCGGAAAATGTTCTGTCACTTTGGTGCCACAAATAGCCACGGAATCATTTCGAGGCAGTTTTAAAAACTTGTACAAAATGAGAACCGCCCGGCCTCCTCTGTCGAGGCCAAAATAAATTTCTAAATCTGTAAAAATTTAAGCAGTAATCATTGATAAAAAATGATATCATAGGACTGAGTTGAGTCCAATTTGGTCTGTATAATCATAGAAGTGATTAACAAAATCGGACGACGATTTGTAAATCACGAGTATAATCACAGACCGAACTGGACAACACGAAATTGTGTTACCATTTTTTTAAATCGTAATTGCAATTTCCGAAAAACTAAAAAGTGCAATTTGAAAAATAGCTTTTAATTGCAGTTTTTCATTTATGGTATAATTGAATATTTACAATGGGGAAAATATTTTCTGTATAGCCAATGTCTAAAATTACAAATTCTTCCAGTTTAAAAAAAGTTTTCGAGTTGCTATATAGTGATTGTAATCTATGTTGTGATTGGTGGATTTAGCTGAAAGGACTTAGAATGATTGGCCCAATAAACTCTCCGATTACAGGTGTCCAATTACAGCCAACTGCCAGATTACACTGTCCCATGATTACAATTTTGCAGATTAATTAGTGCAAAATATAGCAGTTTATGCACCAGTCACATTTGAAGCAATTGTAATGATTATGATTAAAGGACTCAGTAAATAGGTGTTATTCGCACGCAAGTCAAGCGGGGTGCTGTTGGTATTTAATTTTCCTTGTTTTATTGTGGATGGCATAAATGATACCGTAAAGGCTGATACTTACCAAGTTAAACTTACGGCTTGTCTGAAATGCAATCCAAAGAGTACTGATGAACTAAACTCGCCAGAACTAGACAAGAAGAGAGCAATTAATACATTTAATTAACGATTTTATTCTTCCCGAAATATATATTTAAACCACTCTCCTCTTTCAAAAAAGATTTTGTATTTATTACATTTGTTTGGTATGCATAGTTATAATTTACCATGGTTACTGATTTATACAATCCGTCCCTCTCCATGGACAAAAAAAAGTGGTAATTAATATTCCCATCCAACAGATGCTTGGGTAGGGGACAAAACTTACAATTTTCAAGTAGTCAAACGAAAAACACGTAATGTTAAAACTCGGAATTTGGAGTGACTTGAAAGCTAATACAATACGCATTTTCTTTATAGCAACCAGTTTTCTTCCCATAGAAGTGCAACCTTGCCGCTGGTTGGGAAGCTTGCGTGCCTCAATGACTGTGAGAGCTATGACGACGGTAGATTCGTCTCCTGGCTGGTAGGGTTACCCAAGCCGTACAGGTCAAACGGTAGAGGCCAGACTAAGAGCACTTCACCAGGTAGATGGAGCTCGTAGAAGAAGGACAACTCCGAATAAGAAACCCAAACCTTCCGGGAAGGTTGGGCGTGGGGCCAGCACCCCCCACCCCGGAAAAACAAAGTTGCTACAGAAACATCTACAGCTACCCAAGAAACTCCAGTCCTTGGAGAGGAAGGTCCTGCTCCTCCAGGAATCATACAAATCGCCCAGGACCGTAGACGATGGCGGGCAGTTGTGGATGGCCTACGGCCCCTCTTGGGGCTCAAGGCCTAAGTAAGTAAGTAACCAGTACATTTTACCGAGACTCTTTATTCTTTATTTTTTTTTGGCTGCCTCAATCTCATTTGTTTTTGTTTCTATGGGCGGCTAAAAATTTTACATACGGAAAAAGTTTCACTTTTTTTTTAGCATCAACCTTAGCTTGGTCTTAAATTGTTCTTCATTTTCAGCGAGTCCGAGCCTCATTGTTCTTGTTGTTCTTATAAAAAAGGATGTAATCTTGGCCTGCATACAAACAGAACTACTAGGGCAACTCAACTGGAGGTGATTACCCAGTTTAGTTACGCGCATTCAGTTTATAAGAATAACTTCATAAGAACAATGAGGCTCAGATTGGCCGAAAGCTACGAACAATTTAAGAACAAGCTCAGGTTGAAGCTGAAAATACTGAAGAGTAATGGTTCTACTTTTCTACTTTGCTGAATCTTGTAGAATCGTTGGGCAACAAAAAAGTTGATCTTTGCAGCCTGTGGGCGCGCGAGGATTGCGAGAGAGGCCAAAATGTGCAATGGTTAGTAATCTTGGATGGATGTACAGGGAACTCCTCAAAATACAGACGAACAGCATTTGTTTTTAATGCCTTTTTGTTTTGATTTCTCATTTCAAACTGCTCACAAAATTAATAACAAAATTAAAAATAAATTGAGGCTGAAGCAGCCAAAATATTAAGAACGATGAGCCTCGGCAAAACTGATTTACTGGTTCTTATGAAAAAAGCTTAAAAAAAAGCGTGAAGATTGACCTATGGCCCATACTATGGTCGAAACGCATATAGTGCCGACACCTTCGCTGCATTTTTGCAGAAAATAATAATAATTCTCTTGTTTTTACAAATTAGTGATAAGCAATTTTGATAAAGGTAGCCTTAAAAATTATTTGTAACACAAAAAGAACAGTTGACCTTCGGCAGTTCGATAGGAAGCTAACCTTATACTTCATAAGTCTTGCATGGGGCATAGCGCCTTGCATGAGTTCAATTTATTTTTATCTTAGTTATTTAAACTGGTATAACCATCATCTTTAAAATGGCAAGGTATTGTGACAAAGTGTTTGTGACAATGCCATTGAGTTTTGCTATAATTTTGCCCCACAGTCTCACAAAAGGAATTTCTAGGCACAATGGACGGGTCTTTCTATATGATGTTCCTTGCCAATATTGTAGAGAAGATGGCATTCACTATAGATAGATTTAGTGATAACATTTCAAACAGAATCCGTTTGTCATACTGAATTAATTTAGAAAATCAAAGGTTTATCGGACTGGAAGGCAATTTCGTTTCCAGAAATTAAAGTTCCAGCACATCCTGAATCAATGTTAAACACATTTGCTCTTTTAAAGCAATCTTATTCTGTCCGAACATCACGTTGACATTTTTCACCTTGAGATAATAATAGTTATTCAAATATGATAAACGCAAATTTATCATCTTTTGTAAAATGTGAATCCTCTAAGATTGTATTGATTCAATTTATTAGGTAAGGGTTTGGTAGGTTTGCGGCGTTAGTATGCTTGAAATGGTTATAGTTTAATTCTCAGATAAATTTGTGCTAGCTTCACTTCCGTGGTGTCTTTTAATGGAAGTTGTATGTAGGCACCGTAACAAACATTTAACTTTATGTTACCGAAACTATTAATTTGTAGCTCTTGGTTTAAAAAGGCTTTTGATGTTCCCGACATAATTTCATTAGAGTTTCTCATCATTACCTACTGAAGTATTTTTTCAGATTCAATAAAGTTATTCAAAAAATTTTCACGGAACTGCCGAGGTGAGAATTAACAGAGCTATATACAAAAGTTGTTTCAACGAGTTAACTCACAAAGTAGTACTACAAACGAACACAATTTTATCTGGTTAAAAAAACATTTTAAAGAGCTTAATATCAAAACTGTGTTGACGATCGAAGTGATAAAAACCAAAATTTGAAAATCGTATATATCTCCGATCCATGCTAACTGCATGATTAAAATCACAAGGAGCTCTCTTTTTAGAGTAAATCGGCCAATTTTAAAAAAATCAATTTTTTAAGCTTTAAATCTAAAGCGGCTTGAATATTGCTTTCATGATGGTACGACTAATTATAGTAATTTCTTTTGTGGAACTACAATTTTGAAATTATATTGAGCTGTTTCAACTTACCACGAGTGCGGAAAAACTCTCTTGCTAAATATAAAGAAGATGAATAGTTTCAGATATAGAATGATTTGTAAACCATCAGTAAAAATGAGTTTTTTTACCTCATCTATATGTACAACTATTAAAGCTACGGAGCAGAATCGTGCTTACGAATTCCCAACACCGTCTGCCCGCTTCCTGTCTTTGCAAACAGTACACGGAAAAACTCATTTCGCATAAATAGAATTCAAAAAAGACAAACAAAGTTATTGACGAAAAGCTGGAATCGTACTCATTTCAATAGCTGCGACTTATAAACTCGTACTAATAAAGTTTTGGAGTCGTCGTATTTCTTTTTGAACTTAGCGTCTTGTTGAAATTCTTAGCTTTAATAAAAAAGATAGGTAAACATAACGTCACAGTTTATTTAAAAATAGGCTTGCATGTGTTCCGTTGATCATAAGTGTGTAAATGTTATTTTTTTATATACCTGGTTCGGTGGTCGGTGGCCACAATGAAGCAAATGTTTATTTTGGAAAAAAAACAAAACAAAAAAAAACTATGTTTAGCATCATTCCTTTTTACTCATTCAAATTAAACTTTGTAGTTGCATACACGCATCTCAAAAAGCACATTTTATTCTTTAAATTGATCAATTTATAAATTTTACTTGATAGCTACAAAACCATTGGTATAAACTTAAGGTTATATAGCCTGAAAAGTGTCCATTAAAATTAAAAGATCTCAACAAATTTCGGGCCGACACGAAGACGCAGTACTAGTGGTTAAATTTTCAAAGTCTATTTTGGACTTCTAGTTTCAACAAAGTTTACTTTTGGGAAAAAGAAAATTAATGAGTAGTTCTAATAGAATAACAAGATTTAATAGAATGAAAAAGATCAGGACCGGACGCAAGTGGGGCACGCGGGGTGCGCACGCACCCTTCCCAACGCTCGGGCCGTAAGGTCCACAAAGTCTACTCGATTATAAAAGTAATGAATAAAAAGATAAAATTTACAATGAAAAATGATCATCAGACCATATTTATAAGCACTCTTAACTTATTTATCTGTAAAGCAATCTCAGTAATAAATTAGAGTAAAATCTAAATTGTCAGTCCAGCAAAAATACCCTAAGTCCAAAGTTTTTTTGCACAGAACTTTCTTATTTTTATGCTGTCCTGAAAATATGAAAGTTGTTTTAAAATGACGTAATGTCTCGGGGGTTGGTCCCAAAAATTTTTGTTCGCACCTCCCCAGAAAAATTTCTGCCATGGCTGTCCATACAAGATATGTAAAAAATGTTTTGAAAATATGTGTTATGCAGATTAGTATCACGACTCGATATAGTGAATGCTAAAGCTAACCTAATTTGTTTGAATCTCACAAACTCTGTGATTATTTTTTAATTCTTTATACTAGTTGAAAATTCTGAAAAACTAAGATTCTATAGCGAAATTAAGTCAAACTATGAATATGAAAATTATCTTGAATCAGTTGAAAACATATCATTTAGAAAGGAACTGACTAAACTAAGAATAAGTAATCATAATCTATTGATTGAAAGGGGACGGTATTGCTCTCCAAAACTACCAAGGGAAGAACGTCTATGTTCATTCTGCTCAGAATGTAAGTTAGAGGATGAAAAACATTTTCTACTTGATTGCCAGTTCTATAACGAGGAAAGGAATTCGTTGAAATCATGGCTTTTGGTTATTAAAAATATTGATTTTAATAAATTAGACTTGACACAAAAACTAGAAATATTATTCAAAAACAGTGACCCCGAATTTTCAGCCGTCTTTTCGAAACATGTTTTTACATGTATGAAGAAAAGAAATGACTATACTTCTAGTTAATTACGTAATACATTCTATTGATTATATTGAATTATTATTAATACTATTGTAATTATAAACGTTACTTTAATTAGTTTAACTTTACCTTATTGTTATTTAATCTTTATATAATTTTCACTGTTAATGTTCATGTTCAGGGCGATATTACTTTATATATAATTCGTATAGCTTTGGCAATATTTGTAAAAAAATTATGCCAATAAAGCAACTATTCTATTCTATTCTATTCTATTACTACAATTTATTCATTAACGAGATACAGAAGAGGGGTTTTCGTGTTACTGCTTGCCAGTCGTATCTTATCTACACGTGCAGTCAAGGGTAATGTCTTCAGGATTTTGGTCTAGCCACTGTGTTATGGCCACTTCATGTGCCAATAATTGGGATACAGAAATACTGCTAAATAATTATTGTAATTGAGTAACTACTTTTTTGAAAATATAATTTGGCCAGAGCCAACAACAAGAATTGGTTCCTAGTAAGCAGACCTACTTTCAGATGCCATTTATTCTGGGAGTGGGGCTTTCATAAATTGTAAGGGTGTATTTGTATATCATAAACTATGGGACACTACAGAGAAGAAAAAGAGTTCGACTGTTTAAAAGGAATTACAGTTATTCTTTTCTCGCTCCAGCGCACTAAACTCAGCTGAGGTTATACGGTTCACCGACAATGGATTTGCCCAGGCTTGCAACCAATATTTCTCAATTTTGTGTTATTAGAAATATCCAACTCCAAATACATTGGATCCCTTTTTCTTCTACTGAGAGTGCCGATTACACAAGTAAATCGTATGTTGGGCTACGATGAGTGGCAACTTACCAATCAATTCTTGCGAGAGATCGAAAATCTTTAGATTGCTTTGCCGCTTATTATAACGCTAATATCTTCAAATACTTTTCACAGTTTTGGAACCCGAACATGAATATATAGAGGGTGAAAACTGCCTTATTGTTGCGCAAGTCTGTCGGTCATTACCAGAGTTATCAGACATCTCTTTCATTTATCAGCAAGGCCCTAGCAACAGCGGTTGTTCCACTTTGGCCTTCATCAGCCCTCTGGCCGGCCATTAATCTCTAAAACTTACGGTCAATATATTACAAGTTATCATGCGAGGGAAGGCTCAATAGTTCTTAAGTTAAAGAGAAAAAGAAACTCACTTTTGGGGTCGAGTAATTTTCATGGTATTGTTGTGGCTATTCAGCCGCTTACGTCAGTTCCTAGTGCAAGCGTATTGGGATATAGTGCATTTGATATCAAAATAATTGGAGTGATCTAGCACTTCTGTAGACCCAGTGGGTTATGAGAAAGTATGAGGTACATGATATTACTACACATAAGACCCACTGAGGTATGAAGAAGTATGAGGTACATGATATTACTACAGATAAGACCCACTAAATTATGAGGAAGTATTAGGTACATGATATTACTATACATAAGACCCACTGCGGGTTATTAGGAAGTATGAGGTACATAATATTACTACAGATAAGACCCACTGCGGGTTATGAGGAAGTATGAGGTACATGATATTACTACACTTAAGACCCACTTGGGTATGAGGAAGTATAAGGTACATGATATTATTACACATAATACCCACTGGGGTATTGACGTTTAAAACTGTTGTCCTTCCTCGGAGTCAATGCGTCGGAGATAAATGAAGAGGTGATTGTAAAGGATTGAAAGCAAGATAACGCAATTAAATAGGTATGAAAAAACACAAAAGGAAATAAAAGTATAGAAATATGTGAGAGAAAAAAATATTAAAAAAACAAAAAATGTTCCGGGACAACAGAAGACTAATAGAATTTGAAACGTTTATTTATCCCATGGGGATTTAAGAGTGCTCAAAGCGTGAGTAGTAGCATTTCATCTTTAGTTTTGCGACAATCGTTGCCGACGTTGATGACAGATTGGATTTTTTCTATTAAATAATCTATGGTGTTAAGAGTAGACTTGGGGCCCGATACAGAGGTACTTGACTGACAAAAAGGCAAGTTAGGCATCGTTTGCAGTAACAACAAAAAGTACCAGGTTTCTATTGGAAGGCAGTGTTCTTTTTTAAAACCAAAAAGACGTGAAGATTGAGATCTTTCCTAAAAGGAAAGAGCGGGCTTTGATTAAAATATCAGAAGTGCTAGAATCTCAATTAAATGAATTAAAATTAATTGAGTTATTAACAAGGCAAAAAGTTAAGGTAAACGGAATGCGATCATTGACATTACTTGCGGCACGTGTCTTGGGAGGGAGTGCAGTAGTACGATCAATAGAAAAGGCTTGGCATAGGCGGGTAACAAGTAGAAAAGCGCGTTTCAATACATGTGTTGAAAAATCATTGTCGTCACTGCAAAGACGTCTTAAACGAGGACTTTATAAAAAGGGAATAGAATTGACGGTATGCTTGGGATGTGAGGATGAATGCACTATAGATATATGAGTGAGAATCAGTAGCTTTGTAATGAGGCTGATGCAAAGATAATAACTGGCAGTGATACTAACCGAGATGTTAAGAAAAGTGACAGAAGTTTCACTGATTTGCAAGGTAAAATCAAGTGATAGATTTAAAAGAAAAGAAAGAAAAGAATTAACATGCAAAATAAAAGATTCAAGGTCAGGTTTGCCGCAAGATGTAGCACCCGGCAAAACAATCATTGATCAACGTAGCGTCCAAACAATTTGGTTTAGAGCCGGAGTATTGTTCGAAAGTAAGTTCTTCAATAAAACCCATAAACAAATTAGCGTAACTAGGTTTCATCTTATAGCGTCTTAGCTAAATCATTGATCTGTTTAAATTAAAATAACGACCGTTAGAGGAAAGTAAGAACAAGTTCTCCTAGGCGCAATAAAGTGGCAGTGGCAGGCTCTAAAACTACACGGCAATCAGTTTGCATAGATTTAGGCAATTTTATTTCTTCGTTTTCTTGACAGTTAATCATTTGTTTGAGAAGTAATATCAAACACTCGAAAGAGTGTTTCCTCCAGATTTGAAACAACTCGAAGTTTCAACCAACTTCTCTGTGTTTCATATCGGAGGAAACACTCCTTCTCATGTTTGATCTATTACATAAATATTGGTGAAGATGACTTAATATGTCTGTTATTATCTGCCTATTTCTAGCTAGAGAAAATGTTCAAGTCGCTGGCGCTTATTGGAGACCTTTAGATCCGAGGACGAGGATGAGGACAAGATTTCAAGTGCATGCACATTTTTTTCAGCAAACTCGTTGTGGAGAGGACAAGATTTCAAGCAAAAGTCGTCCTCTGGAGGACGAGTTTGCTGGAAAAAGCACGCGCGCAGTTAAATCTCGTCCTCGTCCTCGTCCTGGTCCTCGGATCTAAAGGTCTCTATTGACAACTCTAGATCTGGCTCATGATCAGTACATAAAATCCTTATAATTAAGTTAAATGTTGGGAACACAAAGGAAACCTAAAAATTAAGCTATTCAAAGTCTAATGATAATAAATAATTAATTTCCTAGTATATATTTATTTAGTTCTTTAATTATCATTGGATTATGTTGTTGATACACTTTAAGGCTAATATATACTTAATATCTAGTTGACATACTAGTTTATTTATTACTTACAATTACTCTTAAAACACATATCCCAATTCCAGCTGGACTCTCATAAATATACAATACTTTACCAGGATCAAATACCTAAGTACAGAAGATAGAGAATGTTAGTGTTATAATTATGTTTTCTAGTAGATATTTAAATTATTTTTAATAATATATGAAAAATGATGAAACAAATACAATTTTATGAATTAATACTAGGTATTTTAGCTTTTAATAAAAACAAACAGATAAATACAGTAACCAGCAATAATTTCTCGATGGATTTAGTATATTTTGTATACTATTTAGAGAAACTCCATATTCATCAGTCTGTTAAAGTTTATTGTTTTGTTCTCTGTTTTCTGATCTTTGCAATGGCCATACTGTAATTGATAACTAATAATTATAGCTATAGTGTGAACAAGCAATACAAAAGCATGAGAATGACAGAACTGAGCTGTCGAAAGTACTGTGAACTGGTAAACTGTCATTTTACTATATTTGATAAAAGTAAATAAACTAAAATATCTCAGCATGTGTACTTTACGTGTGAAAAACATTCAAACATTTTAGATTGTTATTCTAACATTTTGTTTTGAGTATTAAAATGTTTCTCTTTTCGGGCAATCTTCCTCAGATAAAATGTCTTTGATAAAACTAATACAATGTGTAAGCCACTGCTTGTTCATTGAAGATGTTTCTTGCTGTGATTGCATGGCTCACACAAAATCTACTGTTACATTACGTAAGATCCAGAATCCGGTTCCTAAAACCCCAATTAATGCTAGCCCAGGATATATTTTTTAATCATTAACATTGACTTCCTGTTTCCTATCTGCTATTGAGATAGCTTGCTTTGGGCTGGAATTTTGAATTGACATGTTTCTTTTGTTGGTGAATTCGGACAGATTATTGTAAGCATCAAGAAAACTTTACTATTAAACAAAATAGTAGAAAAAAACTGACATTTTGGACTGAGGTCCTTTGTTGGAGTGAATGGACAGATTCACTCCAACGACAGTGTCCTAAATGTCAGTTTTTTCACAAATTTATTTCACTATGGTGTATCTTTCAGTTAGAAATTTATAAAACCACTTCTGTAGAAACACTGAAGCAGCATTCCATACATGACATTTATTTTGTAATAGTTTATAATATAAAAATAAATATATTGTTACTGTTACATTAAAGTAGTATACTGGTCTAAATTTAATAATCAACTCATGTTTTTATTCAACAGTTCAAACACATTTTTCCACATTTTACATAAAATTAATTATGCTTGATTTATTAGTAAATTGTACTGTAAACTACTTACAGATGCTTCAAACACAAACAATATTCCAAAACAAACAGTGTACAGTGTACAGAATGTGCTCAGCTTTATCTGGCCTCCAGAACTTATTTGACCTCTGAATCAATAAATACACCAAAAAATCTATTAATAATATAATGATAAAATGATAATAATTTTATATTCAT
>JAPEIX020466463.1:0-13323 GCA_026122405.2 Zoanthus sansibaricus
CTGATGAGCTGTAATACAGCGAAACACGTGTCTGCAGATTGAACTATATATATATATATATATATATATATCTACTAGCGATGGTATAACTGATATCCTATATATTTTAAGTAATCTTTTTCTTCCTGAACAGCTCGGGTTTCCCGCTAATGCCGCCAATGGAGTTCGTACAAATGCATTAGAAAAATGGGCTCATGACAACTTGCCACAAGACGACTCGCATCCTGAGCATCCGGACCTTCTCGGTCTGGTTACCAGGTAACATATTCTTAGACTACGAAAGTATAAAATCATGATTAATAAATGTGTTCTACGTTAAGAGAGCACAACCCATTAACTGGGATTCCTGTGGTACTCAATGATGACCTTCTGTAGTGCTAATTTTCATCGTACGTTTGTATATTTTTTGAATAATTTATTTCGTGGTAAACTACTTACCACGCCGCACCTCAAATAAGCGCAGCAACAAAATCTTGTTGAAATAAATAAGCAGCAACTTTTCCTCGATTATTTTAAGACCGTGACTGTTTGTCCAACCGGGAATTGAGCCCGAACCTCCCGCATGGTAGACTGGCACTTTACCAATAAGGCGAAGCAGACGGCGGGTAGCCATAAGATCGGTTAATGGTTCAGGTTTAAAAAGAATGGGGAAATATATTCCACATACACCTAAGCGACTTTTATGACTAATTTGTTGGAAACAAACGTGATGGTAAGACAATTAATTCTCCTTGGTTCGCGTTACTGTTAAATATATGTTGTGGTTTAATTTTATCCTTTGTTTTGATTTTATGTTCCACTGGTTCTTGTTATGGTAATGTTGATGAGTTTAAAACAAAGAAAAATAATGTTTAAACTTTAATTAAAACTAAAAAAACTTGAAACACAACATAATTATAAAATAGCTCTATAGTTGCTATTTTTTTACATAAATTGTTAGCATGGGAGTACGCCCCAGTACAGAAATTTTACCGAAACTAGTACTTTTGTTTCGTAACCGAGCTTATTACAAAATAACGTTTCTCGGAAATGAAATAGCAGTCCAGGAATCGTACGTAAGTCCGAAAAATGAATCATGAGCGATAAATACTGCCTACCAAATCAAGGACGCTTGGTTTTAATAACGCAAGACTCCACCTTGACGTAAACGAAAATAGTTTGTAAGTAACTTTCAACTTACTTGTGTGAAGTTGTTGAATAAAAAACTCTGTTCGTAAGGTGAGTCCAACTCATGAGTATCTAACTTCTGGTAGAACAATGTATACACTATAGTAATTCACAAGTACAGCAGAGAGTTAACTTGGCTGGGTTTTCACTTTATCAGAATTATTACATTATTTAAAATAGCTGAGATATATTTTAAAATAGCACACACAACCTATAGTTATACACTAAAATGCCATAATGCCTTACCTTGGGTGCGTATCGAAAGCTTGCATTTGGTTATAATTCTTTCCAAGCTATTCAAAATCCTGCGCACCGCCATTTTGAATTATGACGCTATCCCGCAGTCCCAGTCTCCACAAGGGTAATTAAGCCTAATTAGCATATAGCAGTGAAAGGGTACCAACTCACAAAATATGAGGCATTACTGAACACAACTGTAGAATATTTTTAAATTATATTGATAGCACACGCGACCTATACACTAAAATGCCATAATGCCTTACCTTGGGTGCGTATCAAAAGCTCGTATTTGGTTATAATTCTTTCCAGGCTGTTCAAAGTCCTGCACGCCGCCATTTTGAATTTTGACGCGTAGGCCGCAGTCCCAGTCTCCACTCTTTAACCTGCTCAACAAAATATGAGGCGTTGCTGACCACAACGTTAGATTTTTTTAAATAGATTAATTTTGTTTCGGAGTAAAAAAAAGAAATAAATTATTCTTTCGTCAATGCCTGCCTTGATTTCAGCCTCGATCCCAAGCTGAATTTTAATATATCATTATCTTTATCAAAATTGGTCTTTATGTAAGAATTAACTTATTATTAGTTAAATGTTGAAGTATAGTTTTTCTTTAATTTATTATTGTAATTTTTCTTTTATTTCAGAGGCGCCGGTGGAGGTAGGTCACATATCTGTACATTATTATATTGTTTGAAACATATTGGATGACTACCTTAACTCATTTGAAATTAAAATTCATAAATCTTATTCAAATATATAATGATATATAATTTTCTTTCCACAACACGAGAAGCCAAAACCTTATGACAATAAATACATATGTAAACAACCTACAACACTTAACGTTATTCTTGTTAACCTTCCTTGTCCATCGTTTTAAACTGACATGACTGTAAATTTTAACTTAGGACATTTATCAGTTAACAAATAAAGACGCCTTAGCCGTGTATTTAACTGCGATAAAACACTACGGATATTGGAGAACACGAGGAAAATGTAAAACACACGAGCTTCTTTCTTTACAATATAGATTTCACACTCCGAAAAACAATAAAACACACTTTTTGTACGTTTTATACTATAATAAAAATGGGTTTTTGACCAATCAGAGTGCGGGTAGTTTTTTATCTATTTTATAAAATAATATATTAGCTTAACCCCACTAGTTTTGCAATTCACTGCAAAATGGTTGACACGTTGAAATTATTACAGTTTTAAGCAACTTCAGTCAAATTTGTTTGTTATAATAAGACTTAAGTGGCCTTTGCATAACCACAGAGTACGAGCGGTGGACAGAAACACGAGGCTCATGTAAATCAGCTATCCAGCACACAGTATAATGTGCAAGTACGCCGTCCAGCGGTTAAAGTCTAAACTATTTTCAATTGATAGCAATGTTAAAAACCTTACATGAAGAAAATGTTCAACTTTTAAGTATAAATAAACTTGTAAGTAGTAAAATTAACCTAGCTCTACTAGCTTATAGATAGCTCTTAGAGGCAACATTTTTTGTTTTTTTGGTGCGTGTTCTTTTATTTTTTTCGATTTATTGTAGTTTTCTAATGTTACAGGCCTTGCTATATCACCATCAACCTGTGTGGGGTCCTCTTCAATCGGGATTATGGTTGGTGACAGTGTCGGGCTGAGCACAGCCATTATTCTGGCACACGAAGCAGCACACACGTGAGTACAGTGTTTACCAAGTGCTCGCTTTTTTCTTGTTTAGATGGAGGAAGAGAAAGGAGAGAGAGCGGAAAAAGGAAAAAGAGAGAGCGGGAGAAGAGGAAAAAGAAAGGGAAGGGAAAAGAAATGGGATAAGGGAAAAGAAAGGGAAAAGGGATGAGGAGGGGAGGGGAGGAATAATGATTGTGTTTCTCCCGTGATATATTGCAGAGATCACGAGATTGAATACCACTGATCGCACTTAAGCTAAATGCCTGACGGTGAAAAAAAAAACTTTTAGTGTTTAAAATTGGATTTTAAGATAGTTGTGAAGCTAATATCTACGACCTTTACATGCACATCGCACAGTTAAAAACCTCAAATGAAAGAAGGTACACAAGTAACCGCAAAACAAAATGCTAGTACCTCTGACCGGTACAGGCGATCTACAAACAGAGATGATATCAGCCATAAATTGATCAGAAATGGATATGAACCATTACATCCGCAGCGAAACCCATGCAGCACCCTAACCTCCAAATCACGCTTCCCCTCCGTAACCATTTGACGGCGTCGATCACTGTTTGTTGCCGAGTTAGACATTAAATTTAGTCACATTAACTTGGCTTAATGTTTTAACATTAAAAGATGATGTTTATTATTATTATAGGTTAGGTATGAACCATGACAACTACAAAGATAGACCGGACTGTCCAAACGGTGTTAATATCATGTCCTCTGGTACACCTGGTGGGAGGGGTGCCTTGAAGTGGTCCCCCTGCAGCAAAGAGTGGTTCCAATCATATTTGAGGTTAGAGTTAACTGTAGCTATTCCATTATTTTGATGTAACGCAGCATGAAGACAGTTTTAATTTTTGTATTGGTATTTACTAGTAACTGTAACGATACATATAGTAGTTATGCTATGCTGTCGAGTGTGATATCGTGGAATATACCACGTGTGGCCTGTATTTCCATATAAACACGAGACTCGACGAGCACTGTGAATCTGCGTTCAATTATTTGCAAGCAGTTTTAAAAAGGGCAACGAGTATACGTACTCTCCAGGTTGCTTCCAAATATTGAGGGGAAATCCCGTTGAAATACTATATATTGGATCCCGAAAAGTACGCAATGGCTTTAAGGCTTCTGATTGGCTATATAGGATGAATTAGAGTAGCGGAATTACTGAATACTCCTAAAGACCAAAACAATACAAATTACTTAATTTACATAATATGAAAGGTTTTAAAAATTGCTAAAGCAAGAACCAGGTCTTAAAAATTCTGAATTACCATATTAAAAGTAAAAATCTGAACAACGAAGTTTACGAGTAACAGATCTCCCAACTCGCTTGATTTTGAACTAAATCTTTAGTTCTCTTGATTTTATAACTCTTTTACACCATAGAGGAAACGCCTCGGTTTTTGAACTCTTGTTTCATAATGTGAATTTGTAATTACAGTAGTCTCCGGTTATCTCGAGATCCCGGCGCTTATTTCGAACTTCGCTCTATCTCGAACCAAATCCCAGCACTTTGGATTTGACTGGTATTTTCCCTGTTATTTATTACTCTTTGTCTCGAACACGCTTATCTCGAATCTCCGCTTATCTCGAACTATTTTTTTCCCCTTGATACAAAAATACTCTTTATATCTCGAACATGTCTCAAAAGTTGCTCGTTGAAATAACAAACGGTGCTACTTGAAATGCTCTGAAACACTTTTTTATTTCAGCATTCAATTAATTTGCATGGCTTTAAAGTTTCGTCCGCTGAGTATGTTCATAATTTCAATATAAGATCACAACGCAACGTTTTATGTTATTAGTTATATAATATGTTGTTACTCTGAACTGTAGCTGCGTCGAAACCTCAAAACTTTGCTATGTCGTTGTTGTTTAACGTCCACTTTGAATGCAAAATGCTGTAACATAACTTAATTTACATAAAATATGTAAAGTTTTGAGCATCTTCGCTTAGTCGAACTCCAGTTATCTCGAACTTTTTCTCGTTCCCCTTGAGAGTTCGACTTAACCGGAGATTATACTAAATACTGTACTTAGAATTTTTAGCAAAAGTTTCATCACAGGTGAAAAATCTTATTCAGTATAAACTAGTGACAATAAAAGCCAAAGGCCTTTAGTGCAGTGACTTGATTGAGCTGAAACGTTTTTCTGTTGGTTAGAATCTGCTAACCCTTTTTTTTTGCTTAGATAATTTAAAATAAGGCATTAAAAATACATAATATCTTATAAGTAAAAACAATCGTTTTCACTCTACGTGAATATCTTTAGGTAGATGCTCACGTAGAGTGAAAACGTTTGTTTACACTTATAGGATATTATGTAGTTTAATGCCTTATTTTAAATTAAAATAATGGAGAACAAGATTTCAAAGTTTTTTTGCTTGTTTTGCTATTTACAATTAAATCTTTCTCCCAGTTCCCGTAGCCACCTTTGATTGCCAAGACTAAGGATTTCGTCAGGTTTCTTGATAAAACTTTTCAAATTAGAAAGTGCTCTACTTTGCATGTAATTCGACGACGGTAAGGGCACTTTTATTGTCGTGTTTTGATAGAATCTCTTGGTTTTTTTGAGAAATAAAAATAGATTGATTAGTTTTTTTACTTCTAAAACTGGCAGGTCTGAGACAAGAGATGTATAATCAATATTGTTTTGTACTTTTTCACAGCGATAACCAGAAATCGCACTGCTTCAATGATAAACCGACAAGTTTGATAATCGTTCCTAAAAACTATACCGACAAGCTTCCTGGACAAATCATGGACGGAGATGAACAATGTAAAATTGTTTTCAGTGACCCCTCACAATACCGATGTCCTCAACGATTTGTAAGTGAAAACCTCTTCTAGTTCTGGTTACAGGAAAACTGTAAAAATTAATGTTTTAATAATTTAAATGATTAATACCGATTCTTTTCGCCCTTCAAGATAAACAGAATACTAAAATGATTACTTTATAGACTTTCATCAACTATAGTTCAAAAGTTAGAATGAATAAAAACAATCATTTCTACTCTTCAAGACAAACAAAATGAATGGTTACTTTATAGGGTTTCATCAACTGGTTCAAAAATTAGATTGAGTGACACCCTTCATTTCTACTCTTCAAAATACAAACGAAATGAATGGTCATTTTATAGGGTTTCATCAACTGGTCAGTTAAAACTTAAAGTAAAAATGAATAACACCAATCATTTCTACCCTTCACGCAAAACAAACAAAATGAATGGGCACTTGATAGAGTTTCATTTATTAGTTCAGAATGAATAACATTTGTCGTTTATACCAGGCCTACTCTGGAATCTAAAGTCGCAGTTACTTCGAGCGACTTGAGACGTCTTAAGGCAACTTAAAACAACTTGAGGAAAAAACTGCCAAAAACATCGCGTCTTTGTGCGACTTAAGACAACTTTGTGCAATCTTAGGTCACTTTGTGCGACTTTAGGCGACCTTGGGTCCTAGATTAGACCTTCTACCCTTCATGACAAACAAAGTGAAAGGCCATTTTATTGAGTCTCATCAATTAAACGTGACTGTCCAGAAGTCAAGTATTTTACTGTTACCTGTGCATTAGTAATTGCCTGTGAAGGGAATCTCGGTTTTCCTTCCTGAGCTTAAAAACGATAAACTGAAATTTTAAATCTTTGTATTTATCTCGATAGGGTTACTGTGGAAGTTTGTACTGCACAAACAATAGTCGCAGTTGTATGAGTTACATTACCCCACCAGCTGACGGCACGAGATGCGGTGACAGACATGTGAGTAGAACGGACTCTATCTTGCTATAGTTCAAACAGTTTTTGAGAAAGGTTCGAATTCAAAAGTTAAAAATTCAACTAGTTACAAAAAAACAGTAACAAGAAGTTGTTAAATCAGTGATATTTCGAACGGAAGCCTGGGTCCATCATCAAGTTTATTACTAACTTGAGTTAACGCAAGTTTACATAAAGATGTAGTTGGCGTTTTTGCATATCTTAACTTATATTAGCCCGAACAAACATTTTTACTTATTCAAAAAATGAACTAATGTTAGCCCTCTTTATGTTTTTACATTCCTTTTGTTTTGTTTCTTGATTACTAACTGTTATCCTTTTCCACTTTGAAAATTACAAGACAAACTTGTTCTGTATATGCTACTTCCGTATGCAGCAAAGTTTTCTGTTTCGGTGCGAATTTCTTCCGGCACTTATTGGAAACATGCACCTTAGGATTTTCTTTGTATCGTAGCCTTTACATTTTGCATGTGAAGAAAGATTTACCGTTTGCAGCAATGTATCTCCCAAAACACCCTGAGTGCTGGTCTGAGCGGGAATCGAACCCGATCCTCCCGCATAATAATGTGGCACCTTACAAACTAGGCTAACCAGGTCTGGGAGACAACCTTCCGCGTAGGGGTGAAAACAGAACGTCCAACTAGACCGAACCCTCTATGTATACGAGAGACCCTCTGTAAAGGTTTGCGGAGTTGGCCACGCAGACAAAAAGTTCCATAGGTACGGCCCCAGATATTTAGGATTATGTCGGAAACAGAGAAAATAAACAAAGACATAGGTTTCGACCTGGGCTTGTATTGTTGATATTTCTATTCAAACACCCAATTCTTTTGTATTGTAAAACTTAACAAGGATCAAAAAGTTTGTAGGCAATATTCTATTTTGATTATTCAAGTTACAGGCTAGCTATTTTTCTAGTGAAGCCTTAAAATATATCCTCTTTCCAGTGGTGTATCAAAGGCGAATGTGTGGACGATGGATCACCTATAATTGATGGGGGCTGGAGCCAATGGTCCACTGAATTCAGTGCTTGCTCCAAAACATGCGACTCTGGTGTGCAACACAGAACAAGAACCTGCACGGAGCCTATGTAAGTTTCAGTTAAAACGAAATACATTGAAAGAAAAAATCGCTTATTACAAAGACTAAAATAGCTGAACCTTTGTTTTTGAGTCATTTAATGTCAGTTGTGGGGTTTTTTTTGTAAGTACAGTATGTTCTTATACTTTTAATGGTGATGGCAAAAGAAAAATTCATTGCGATTATTTTTTTCATGGTGTAATTTGCGTTTAAACTTTGAAAAACTAATTTCGGTTTCACCCTGACCGAGCGATGGGAGACTGGCAACTACCATAATGTCTTCGGGTCCGTGACGTCAAAAGCAGAATTTAGTAGTGAGAGACTGGTGCTGATTTTATATCTTTGTTTCATTTTCTTGTAAAATATGGTAGTGAAATGTATCGTAGCTACGTAAATTGAAAAGATATTTAGAAACTGAAATTACACCTCCCCACCCCCTGTTAAATTATAACTAGTCCCTTATAAATTGTTCATGGACGTGGATTATGCAGTTGTTTAGATCTCTCCCTTTCAACCAAAAAGTTCGGGTTTCGATCCGAGATTCTTCCGAAATTTGTGCGACCTTCTCTTTAATCAAAGCTTACTGAGCTTTTTATCGCTTTGAAGTAAATAAATGAATAGTAGCATCTGCTGGAGCTAAGCTGCGATGGATTAGTGTCCCGTCCCAGGGGGCTAACCCACTGAACACTAAAGAAAACCACTAACCTCGGCAAAAAAGGGTTACGTTTCCCTCTGATATTTAGTGAGTAAAAATGGATGCAATAAAACTGTTAAATAACTTTGTACACGACGCTCTACCTAGCAGATCAAAGTATCACCATATTGTTCATGTCAATTATCGCAGGCCCCAGAATGGTGGGAAAAAATGCGAGGGAAAAGCAAAAGGACACTGGAAACTGTGTAATCCCCAGGTATTTCAAAAGTTCGAGTTTGTCTCTTGATACTGCTCAGCTCAATTATTGTGTGAGTGCGAACTAAAGGCACGGTAATACAAGTAACAAAATCCCCCATTTCGTCTGGCAAAATTGCTACGAAACAGGTTGAAAATAATTGATGCTGTGCGTTTTCACACCCGCGTACAACCTTGTTTCGCATCAAAATAATCTGTTGCAATTTTAAAATGTTGATTGCAGAAGTAAAAGATAGCTTTATACTTTTTGCATCAAAACTTCCAAATGCAGCAAGATGACGTCCCAAGCAATCACCTAGTCGTATTACCAAGTCTGGATTCATGCACCCAAGTGCAACAACTTAGTTCTTCTGTGAGACAAGTTTGGACGCAGGTGGTAAAATAATATGCATCGATTTTCAAACTGCTTCACAGCAATGTAGCGAGACGAATTAAAAAATTTCGTTGCTCGTATTACCATGCCTTAACAGAAGGCTGCGACATTGTCGAAACACTTTTGTTCAGTGACATCTACGCAGGAAACAAAATCTGGTATCTTAAAAATGAAAAATGATGACTAACAAATTACAAAATTTCTTTGGAATTATGTTTAGCAGCTGACCTATGAAAAATAGACTACCAGCCAATACGCATCAAACAGCGAATGGGTGTTGTTTTAGTTATCATAATAATAGTCCGCATCAGCGGCTCACATTGATCAACAAACGTAAATGTCATCCTCAGAGAAGAAGACAGATCATAACACTGGGATCACTAATCTGCTATTTTCAATCAGTGCTTGGCTTCTTTTACGTTCCCTGAAAAGGAAAAAGGGGGAGGGGAGGGGTAGGGAGAGAGGAGGAAAAAATGGGAGGGGAGGGGAAGGGGAAGATTGATATGCGGTAAAAGGGAAGTCTTGAATACAACTTACTCTGCATCTAGCAGTTTATATTACTAAGTTCAGGGTAAGTGGCTTCTGTAGAGCAAAATTGCCACGTCACATGGTTATATATCGATAAGAGTGTTGGTTCGTCTCCAAATAAAATATAGAAGGGTTGGAAGATAAAGAAAAGGGGCTTAGGAGGCTATAGCAGAAAGGGTTAATTAATGTCCCTGGCTACTGGCGGTGTGGCGCAAGGAAGACTGCATCCTCAACAAGACTGGAAGTTGAGCCCAGACTCTGCTCTTGGCATTCAAAGATACTAACAAACGAACATGCCTAACACTGTTAGGTCTCTTACATGAAAAATGTGATACTATATATAGAGTAGCGGATTCACTTCCAAGACAATGAAGAGTGTGGTAAATTAAAAGCCATACAAAATACCATCTTTCAAACTTCAGTTCCGTCATTTTCAGGTCAGCGGTTTATTCAATTACTAAAAGACCACTTTTATGCGTTGTAACGTCGTCATGTCTTGGAAAGTACTGGCAAATTTTGAAATTTTGTCAAAGTCCTGAAATTTTGTGAGAATTTCTGAGACACTTCTGAAAAACTCCTGGAAAATAAAGAGAAGTGAAGTATTCTCGACTGAGTTTTTGTTTTTGGATGTTTTATAAGTGCCTCTATTAATAGAAGTAATTTAATTTCCAATAAAGCTGCATGACCTAATTTTCCACAATTCTAAATGCAAAATGTGCATACATAAACATATCTTACTCTGTTAGTTTCTGAAATTTTAAATAATGCTCCTACAGAAAACTTGTGAAGAACACATCGAAAAACTCCTTGAAAGTCCTGGAATGTTATTTTTCAATAGGTGTATGAACCATAGGATATATATGGAAGGGTTTGGGTCTTGAATAGAGAATCATTTTTCGCAGAGCTAACCAGTTGTTTGAAGATTTTAGCTTAGACTTAAAGAAACCAAGAACTGCAATTCAAGGATATAGAAACGATTATGGTGTAAGGGTCAGGGGTTTCAATAAAAGCCGGTTACCGGTGGTCTACCGCCGCCTGTGAGACCTCTTACCACCGTCTGTTTGGCCCTTACGGCCTTACGTCCTTACGGCCCCTTTAGTGGTCACAGCCACCTATTACACCTTCAATAGCCGCTTATAACTAATGTTATTGAAACCCCTGGTAAGGGTTTGTTTTGGCAACACTGTGCAATAGTGACCCGAGTGGTTTCTTTAAAATTGCTACTCTATAATATGGGGGAGGGTGAGTAGGGAGTATAGTCTGGTATGTAAGCTAAGGTTTTGTTTTGAATTAGCTCAGGTATTTACATGGTCCTGATCAGTATATTTTGCTACAGTACTTCCCGCTACCAGCATGGCCTTAATGCCCATCTTAGTGGCCTCACGTTAGCTACTAGCAAGTTTGTGCTGTGTATAATTGAGTTCATCATTATAGCCATAGTACCCAGTATAGTAGCTTCACGTTAGCTACTAGCACGTTTGTGCTGTGTTTACTTGAGTTTATCTTTATAGCCATAATACACAGTATAGTGGCTTCACGTTAGCTATATACTAGCACGTTTGTGCTGTGTATACTCGACGTATATCATTACAAACACATCCCACATGCATTGTGCTTTTATTCAACTTATATCCTCTTTGGGAACCTGCTGCTGTTTGGTAGCTATTCTATGCTGATGGGGCCTCAAAAGACCGAAACAGCTGCTTATTCTTTGGTTTCACGAGGCCCGCGGAGGATATAACACAGTGACAGATGGAAACCAAATAATGAGATTCAAACTAGATTCTAATGAGATTCTTTTGTATAACTGACCACCATGTGCGCTGAACTGGAACCTTATGAATACCACCAATTCTGGCTTTGAACAAGGAGGACACACTTGCTAAATTCGAACAACATGAGCTGGTAATGAGTAACATAAAGAATGAACAGAAAATTAACTTCATCTGAAGCTCTATACACACATTAAAACGATCATATACCTCGCCCCATGTAAAGTAATCGATGACAGTCTAGGCTTCCGGGTTTCATTGTTGGACGCCCCATCCCAGCTATAGAATTTAAGATTCCACCCTAGTGAATTCCTGATTCCAAAAGGTCTGTTTTCCGGGATTTTGGATTCCGGATTTCATCATAAAGTAGAATTCGGGATTCCATAAGCACAAGTTTCTTGGATTCCGGAATCTGGGTTATACTATGCATGGGGCGAATAAATCCGATCTTCCCTTAGATGATCAATTTAACAGAAGGGAGATGAGTGCTTTCCAACTGCATATGTTTTATTTGTTTTTTAGAATCTACAACAGAAGTTCACAAAGCGTGCTCAATGTACAAAGGTAAGTTGAAATACTCTTATTGCTTAAAGAATCACCATATTCTTCATCTATTTTGAATGGTAAATGTCTAAACCAGATTTGAGTTGTTGGCTTTTCATGTTTGGCAGAAAAAGTTAATTGATTCTAAAGAAGATCTTTAAATTTGTTTCTTGTTCATAGACTGCCCCACCGAGTGTGAATGTAGAATGATGCCAAAGAGTTTCAATATGATGGTTCTAAAGGCAGCAAAAGGAAGGGAGATAACAACGTTACCAAAAGTAATCCCCGTCAACACAGCAGCGCTGTAAGAGTTCTTATATTTTGTTGCTTTGAGTAATTGCTTTTTAACTAAGCAAGAGCCCGTGTGTACATGTTTTTTGAAATGTTATACTGGAGATTTGTTCATTAAAGGTAAAAAAATCGAGCCAAGGGTTCCAACTTGAGGCTGAGAGTCCAGACTTGTTACTGGCCGTCCTAAATCCTTTTAATGTGGGGATTATTTATAATGTTTTGGCAATGTAAATAGAAAGACAGATTACGGCTGTGTTTTTAGCCAATGACTACCCAACTTCCCTAGGGACCCTTTTTGTTTCTTTGTTATATTCCAGCTTTTATCACTTCACTGCCTGGATGAAGTCTAGTTCTTAGATTGATGCAAAGACGATTAACTGCGTATTCCTGTTAATCTTTAAATATATTCATCCAATCCGTTTTTGAAACACTTACTCGGCTCTCATAAAAAGCAATGCATTCACCAAGCTACACGCATAAAATGAGTTATTGATTAGGGCATTTATAATTTACAGTTTTGTTGTGGAACTCGTTCAACCATTAAACAAATTTAATACCATTGAAATACATCGATGCATTACTATGGATTTCAAAAGGAAGACAAATTCCCTGCGATGGCTATAAAAAATAATTATATCTTAGAGACAATGTTGTCATTTTCTTGAGTTATTTCTGCACTATGCAGAACATTGCAGATTTTATCAAACTTTGGGTAGATCCAAAGTAGCTTCAGGTACAGAGATTGTCGTAGAAGTTAACTCGCTGACTAGCTTTATGTACCAAAGGTCCCGGATGTACGCGTGCGTCAATAAAAATGTTCCTGCCAGTTTCTTTTTGCTTGTTTCTGGAGAAATACGTTGATTCCTCGGCTTTTTGTAGAGGTTTCAAACGACGATTTGGTGAAATATTCATTAAGAAATAACAACATTTTTCTGTAATTTTATCCAGATTAAGTGTTGTG
>JAPEIX020466538.1:0-13322 GCA_026122405.2 Zoanthus sansibaricus
ATGGTGTTCAAGGTGATAGTAATGATGATATTCTTTATGATGGTAATGATGATGGTGTTCAAGGTGATAGTAATGATGATATTCTTTATGATGGTAATGATGATGGTGTTCAAGGTGATAGTAATGATATTCTTTATGATGGTAATGACGGTGGTCTTTAAGGTGATATTAATGGTGATATTCTTTATGATGGTAACAATAATGGTGTTCAAGGTGATAGTAATGATGATGATATTCGTGGTGATGGTAATGATGCAGTTTAAGTGATGGTAATGATGATATTCATCGTGATTTTATTGATGATGATGTTTATTGCGATGGTATTGATTATGTTACTACGGGTAAATCCTTAATAAGCCTAGCTGCCCATAGCTGTGGCGCTCATCATTGGATGACAGTATCACACTGGACGGGACATTTATTATTGTTCGTCAGCTTTGGCAGCAGAAAGATGTTAATGTTAAAACTTTTACAGAGGTTTTGCTTTTTATAGGGAAGGTTCAACTGCACCACCCTTGCTCTCCTTGGCGGTGATGGTGTTGGTGTTGGTGTTGATTATAATGACAGTGATTAGGATTTCTTCTGACTTTTAGATGATTTATAAATAATCTGGTGCCAAAGATGATTATTTACAGATTATTGTGCTGTGGCGAATATTAAATCATGACGAGGGCTTGTTGGAGACAGATGATTCTGTTCACGAGTATATTTAAAAGCATAACAAATGACCTCACTCTCCTAAGAGTCCTTGTAGCTCAGTGGATAGAGCGTCCGCCTGGTGTTTGGAAGGTCATGGGTTTGATTTCCGTCATGGGCTCAGATTTTTTCTGATTATTATCGGTTTGTAACAGAAGTTAGAATTTATTATGACTTTTGAATGATTTCACTCAAAGTAGAATATAATCCTTATCAAGTCTGCCAAAGGTTTTTAGAATTTGTTTGCTATAAAGATGTTTCCTAATTCAACTATTGTCTGCCTAGACCGACCACATCTGGATTGTTCTGGATGGTCCCGTGGATGCCATTTGGATTGAGAATCTGAACAGTGTGTTGGATGATAACAAAACCCTGACCCTTGCCAACGGCGATCGTATTCCCATGGCACCCAATTGTAAGATTGTTTTTGAGCCACATAACATCGACAACGCTTCCCCTGCAACTGTGTCAAGGTACTAATACAACTTGTTATGGTTGATTTTATGCTATTTGTAAACTAAATATTATTACGCATACATATTTAAGTTATGGTCAGACTTTCTAATATATGATATTCTTTTTTTTTGTTACATTTAGTCTCTTATACATACACTCTTACTCCTTACTCAGTATCCTGGATAACTGTAGCCCGTGCCAAATATTATAGCAACACTACTAAGCGATGTAATTTATGCTTAAAAGAAAAGTTCTTTATCATGTGCAAAGCCCATTTTTGCACACTTAACAAGAGAACGAAGTGAACAGAACGTGCGGCCATGCGAAGATATTTTTTCTCAAAATCATTTAAATCTTTTTTGAGATTTAATTAGCAACCAGTATTTAAGAACTCTGATCTTGCACCTGACGACACCAACTCCAAAGTAAACATTTTTTCTGATTCCATACTATGAGGACCAGCATCTGCTGGGAGCTGACCTGCGATGGGAAAGTCTAAGATTCTAAGATTATCATTCGCTTAACACTACAGAAACCTGGATAAGCGCCCGCTCCATGGGCCACTAGCCGCTCGTAAAGGATTTAGCTTATATGCGCTATATAAATCAATGAATTTATATATTTAATTCTTGTTATTTAATTCTTGTTCCCAAGTTGTTAAAAGAGCTTAAAAACAGAATTTTTCAATAACGCTTGAAGTGTTTTGTGAAATATACTATCCCTGTTAACTTGTGCTCTGTCCATCCGGCTCTTTGACACGCAGGCTTACAACTGTCACAAAAAGCCAAAATCTCACGACAAATAAAAGAAACTCATAGCAAAATATAATCAACTCATGCGGTAAATCAAAATCATTCCTGTGGGTTACTTTAGGACTTTCTGGGAGTGGATATGCTGCTAAAACCCTGGAACACTTTACCTTTACCAGAGCTAGCTTAGCTGATTTTTGTTACCTTAGGCAGTAAATACCCCATAAGCTCTCTTCATGTCCTTGAGTATACATTTACACCAAAAAATTTTGGACAAAAATATTTCGTACAATTTACTTTTGGAAAAATAAATGTTGGACCCTTTTTTTAAAATTTCGGACAAACATTTGGAACACTTTTTTTGACAAAATAACTGTTATAAACCTGTTCCGACGCCAATTACAAACGTTTTCCAGTATGATAGATATATCGCTTGTCTCAAGCTATAGGTGAAAAAGAAAACCAAATAATCGGTTCATTTACATGTAGCACGAGGCCATTCAGTTCGTTTTCAGGACGTGGACTGATTAAATCGATTTTTTTTAAACTGCTTGTGCAGATCAAACGGTTGATAGTTGTTAATGAATTTTAAAACTGGCGCCTTTGTTTTGACATCCAAATTTTTCAATCAACTAATTTTAGTTTTATACTAAAACTTTGAAATAAAGTGAGCTATCGAAGAGGCCTCACGATCACTGCACGCTGAAGAAGACATTTCCCTAGGCCCAAAAGATCAGAATACCGGCAATGATAATAAGACAGTCGTAATTAATGATGACGAAGAAGACCAAGATTATAAATCGGTTGAAACATTGTACAGACCACAAAAGAATGACAAAAACTCCTTAACTGAGCTGGAAAAATCTCTCTCGATGGTAAATGAAAATCACCAGATATACTTCTTGCAGGTTATTTTAATTTAATTGAATTACCTTATCATCACAAGTAATCCAAGCAGTGTTCAAAATGTCTCTATTTTACAATGCAAGGCAACTCAGATTATGATTGCCCCCTTGTTGAACTGGATTTAAAGCCAATTTGTTACGGGCAGAAATCTCGGCAGAACCCTATTTATAAAAGAGCCCAATGGGACAGTTTCTCTAAAGAGCTGTCAGCAGTTGTTGAAGAGAGCGAAAAGACAAAGGACTCAAAGACAATGAATGAAATGTGACTGGAATTCAAGAAGGCAATTGCAAAAGGAATGGAAAACCACATCTCTCATAGAATGTGCAAAAAAAGGATAATCTGCCTTGGCTTTTACGCTAGATTCGTCCAACTGATTAGAAAGAAGGACAAGCTTTCTTTAAAGGGAAACTGAACCCTAAAATCGACTTTAGTCAAACAAAATCTTCATAAGCGTGAAAACGATATTTAAACATTTTTTTACTCGTGTCGCGCTGATTTTCCGAGAAATTCGAGTTTAAAACACTTTACGTGCCACATTGTACCGGCAGCTCAGAAATAGGCTATGACGTCGGATATGGGGAAGATCTTTTGCGGCGAAAGCGAATAGATTAGGTTCAACTTTGAAGCCAGACATCACACACAACTTAAACTTTTTAACTTTCCCACTTAACTGTGTAAGCGAGCTTGTGACAACAAGAACAGCTCAAATACACGCTTGCTTCCCCATAACCTACGTCACACTTACCTTTGTTTACCGCTGACAAGCGACCACGCGCAACGACTCCAAAGGACCCGAAACACGTACATTCAAACTAGAATTTCTGGGAAAATCAGCGCAACATGAGAAAAAAACTTTTAGATACGGTCTCCACACCTTTGACGATTTTATTTAAAAAAGGTTAATTTTAGGGTTCAGTTCCCCTTTAAAGAAAAAACACCAGCAGAAGTACGTCAGAGAATCAAATGAACTGAAAACAACAAAAAGGATTAAAGCCCTGAAAAAAGTAATACTGCAGAGTGAAATGAGGAAAGATTACTGCTCGTATACATGTTGAGTTCATAATAACACCGTACCAGCAAAGAAAGACTGAAACCACCAGACTGCTATAGTAAACGCGATCTCTGGACGTATATCAAACATTGCAGATCTGACACCATTGGAGTCAGCTCAGTCACAAAGGGAAGGATATATAAAACTCAGTAAAAAATGCAAAGATATTTCAAAAATAACCAATTCAGCCAGTCTTCGATCGCTCCAGAAACACCTGTGCCACAAGATTGTTTCGCCTCGCTATCATATCCTACTCCAGATATGGATGACATAATAATAACAGAATCTGTAGTCCTAAAGTTGGTACAGCACCTAAAAGCCTACAAGGCTTCTGGTCCAGATCAAATTAGGCCGCTAGTCAAATCACCCCTATATTAACTGCTATGTTTAAGAAATAATATGAATGTGTGTAGAGCGAGAGTATTGGAGGACTGCTTATATATATAAACCCAGTTTTCAAGGCAGCGAAAAGAACTAATACCCTGCAAACTATGTGTACCTTATTATAGGAAATTAACAATGCACGTTGACAACGCGATGAAAATCAACGTTTTACTAAATTAAAGCGAAATTTTACGATAAGCATCTTACTTTATTTACTTCGATTGATTTCTGCAAACTCGTGATTTACATTTCTGCACTCGGTACAAACACAAATCTCACTTATATAATGTCCCATGGAGAAAAAGAAGCGTTTATAATTACAGTTGAGTTATATTAGCTTTTAGGGTTGCTCGATTGCGGTAACAACTTAAAGAGACAGATGAATATCAAAACCAGTAAAAAGACATTTTGAAATTGATTTTACCCAGCGAAGATATCTTGTCCAATAGTGATTCTGAGGAGCCTATTGAGGAGTCGAGAGATTTTGATTTCTCTAATGAAATACTGAAGGTGTTTTAAATTAACATTGTTGTTAAATAACATGCATATAAAAGCTAAATCAATATTTATTAAGATACATTTGATTAACGAGAATTTTCCAAAATCGCGTTAATAAAGTGTATTGTAAGGTAGACCAATGTCGTTAACCTGCATAGCCTGCAAGTTAATGGAACATGTCATTCTGACCAGCAGTATTATGAGACATGTTACTTAAGTTCTAAACAACATCTACAACACGGGTTTAGAGACGGCAGGTCCTGTGAAACTCAACTAGTTGAATTGGTCCATGACCTAGCTAACAACATGCAAAATGGAAGACAAACTGATTTGCTAATCATGGACCTCTCAAAAGCATCTGATCGATTGGTCATCGAAGGCTTCTCTTGAAACTTGACTTGGTGTAAGAGGGAAAACAAATTGCTGGATTCAGGCTATTTGCACAAACGGAACCCAACACTGGTAAGCAGTGAACATTCATGTGATATACATGTTGAGTCAGGGGTCCCCCAAATCCTGGTAAAAGCCTCGGACCTTAGATGGAATTCCCATATAGCAAATATTACACACAAACGGAACAGATTTAACAACGAATATAAGTCCGAAAAAATGCATCCTCAATCAACAATATAGATTAGAAGTGATGCAAAAAAAGATGGTAAAGGTTTTTAAGGGAACAGAATACTTGGCTTCCTGAGAAGAAATCTTAGGGTCCTCTCGCCTTCCAATAAATCCATGGCATGTGAAAGTTTGGTCCCCCTAGTTCTAGAACATTCCTCTGCAGCATGGGACCCCTATTATATTAGGACAATACAAAGTGGAAATGCTACAGAAGCGTGCTAAAACAGCAGATCAAGCTAGCGTTAGTGAAATGCTGAAAGATCTGCAGTGGGATACTACATTGAAAGACAGAAAGACAAGGAATAGACCATGTGTCCATATGTTCTACAGAATTGATAATGGTCAAAACTGGTATTGACACTGGAAAATATACCTAACTCCGGTCTGGGACCTGGGGACGAAAAAGCCTCCATTTAAGTGGACAGGCATAAGGTGCAACCTGCACATACAGATTATTTTAAATTTTTTTCCAAGAACAATAAGAGGGTGAAAAGTATCACCCGAGGAAACAGTTTGTTCAAACTCGCACAAAATATTTGAAGACAATTTGCAATTTTCTTTTGTCCCTTTTCATAAATGTTTTATTTTTAATTTTTGCTTATTTCACTTGTGTATGCTGACCAAATTTGTAAGTATCTTTTTTTAGATGGAGATAAATAAAAGTGGTGAATAAATGGTAAATGAAGCGCATCCGCATTTATTTATCAAGGACAAACTTTTTAACGGTTGTAGTGGTAACATCAAATTGTTCCTGTACATGGTCTGTATCCTACTAAAAAAAATTCGGATACTAAAAATTTTCGGACCGATTAATATTAGGACAAAATTTTTGTCTGAAATTTAATTCGTCCGAAATTTTTTGATGTTTTCCAAAAACTACTGAGGTCCCTTCAGTAGCACATGCAGTCTAGCAAAAACAAAATCCTGTTCACAGACTATACATAAGTTAACACGACGCGAAATTTAAGAAGATGCTATATTTCGGCTGTCTTCAGGGTTGAGATTTAAGGGGGGATTATAGTCAAAATCTGGAAAAATCTGAACACAATTTGAATCTGTGTTTTTGAGTTACAGAATAAACTATACTAGGGATGTTATGTATGTATAGAATCGTTGAAGTCTCAGCTATCATAATATGGTAATTTTATTAATCAATAACTAATTGGATATTAATTATTAACTAAAAACTAACAGTACCTATATTTACAGGGGCTTGCTGCCCAATTTTCTTTCAAGCTTACATTACTTTGTTTCTAAATAAATTTGACATATTTACAGCATACTAAGATAGCTTTATACAATGAATGATTTAGATTTGTCAGAATCACTTCTGATCTGAATATATGACCATATTAGGAAAAAATTAGGTCAAATTTTTTCAACCTTTATCAAAGACATAAATTTGAAAAAGTAAATCACTCATTTTGTAGCATAACATAAAACAAAACTGTCCTGCAAATTTCAGCCAAAAATATTAAAACCCCTTGAAGATATGAAGTTGGGCAGCATCGCACATGCAAAAAATCTCTATTTCGAGAAAAGGCCTGTTAAAGTTTGACTATTATATTTTGAAAGGAGATATAACAGGAGGAAGGGTTAACTGACTGTTTACATTACTTTAGCATTTATAGAGACCAAATACTTCACTTGGGGAGAAATAAACTGTTTTTACAGTCTTTAAGCTATCAAAATGCCCCAGCTTCATATCTTCAAGGGATTTTAATATTTTGGGCTAAAATTTGCAAACAAGGAATGCTTTCCTGTGTTGAGGAACTCATTCATTTGGCAAGAATCACACTGAACATAGAAAAAGCTACATAATCCAAAACACTTATTTGGGTCCTCTACAATTTTAATCAGTCCTGGAATAAAACAAAACTAGCCAAAAATTAGTAGTGACACATATTATTTTAAAGTGTAGAGGAAATATCAATGCAGCAAACAAATTTTCTACAAATTGAAATTCCCACCTTCATAACTGCCACTAAATTCATGAATTCGCTGAGCTATGTCTCTCAAATTCTCTATATAAACTAAACGATAGCCACGAGACTTCTTTGTGGTCCCTTCTTTGGCTCTTTGATTTCATAATCGGAATCATCTGAGTCGCAGACTGTTGCATCGAGCCTTCTCTTCGAAACAGAAACCTGAGGATGATTGCTCGAAACCTCATCGCTAGAACCACCATCACAGTGGTGATCATATGTGATCGTTGACACACTTTTAGGAAAATTTTCCTTTGTCATGTTTACTTTCCCAAGAAACTTGAACGCTTTTTAGATTTTCTATAAGCTAAAACAGCAGTTTCACAGCACAATGGATGACCTTTCGTTATAATATTAGACAAAATACAATTTGCAAGTTCGTTTGGCAATCGATTCGCATGTGAATTTTTGAAGTAACCAGGCCTTCTAAATGGGCTTCAATATATACTAGAGGGGGTAGAATACATTGCAGATTGATAGCGTCTCTTTTTTTTAAAGAAAAGGCCGTAAATCTAAAATGTTTTCATCGCGTTGCCATAGCAACCGAAACACACATTTCAGAAAATGCTTAATTTGGAACAGAAAAAAATTACATAACATGAAAAATATTATTAGACAGCAATATTAAATGGCTAGAGAATCTTTTGAAGCAAAAATCAGACTTTTCCAAAATTTGATCGACATCGGCAAAATTTTGACTATAATCCCGCCTTAAATCAAAATACAAATTTGAATTTCAAAACCTTTAAAAAGCTGGTTTGGACAGTAGAACTGATAGATTCTTAAATTCTATATACTTCGTGTTGACTTTTTAATTTGTTTCTGTTGTTCACTGCTATACATCGCCAACAAGCCCGTACACTGATTTTGCTGGGAGGGGGTGGGAGTACGAACAATTTTTTTTGGGACCAACGCATCCAGACTGATGACGTCATTTTAACACAACGTTGTGTTATATAGTTAGCGTCCTACATCGAGCAAATCTGAAATTTTCATGAAATAATATTTAGATATAGTTTAATCATAGTTTTCTAAAACATATAACATTAAAATACAGTTGATAGGAATAAAGATTCGGAATTGAATTTGAGACCTATGATCATATGACGTAACACGCAAACAAAAAAGTTAATAGCAGTACAAAAAAATTATTTGGATATATTTTGCTTTGAAACCGCTTTAACTAAATTTTTAAGCAGTGTTACCTAATACCAGTTTTGCATGTAGTCTTAGAAAACGCCATGAATAATTACAAAAATTTATTGAATTCTAAAGTCACATGACTTCTCGTGTCAGCTGCATCACGCGAAGTTTATCACGTGAGTATACCTGTTATAATTTTACGAAGGTTTCTGCTGTTCATCATCATTTTTCTTAAAAGGTAAGAGTTATAATCAAGTTTCGTTAACTCTGTTTTAAGGAAGTCAATCTAGGAATGCCATCGATGTTTTTAGAAGAGAATGAACTTTGAAAACGTTATAAATCAGTTGGTACTTGATTTATTGCAGCTTATATTTAGGCTTTAAACGTTCAATAACAACGCAGCCATCGCACATTGCAGCCGGCTTATCAGACTGAAGGAGAAAAGTCTCGTCAGACAACAATTGAACGCTACCAGGCGGTCGTTTGAATAAGAAATGTATGTTAGCTGAGGTGGAATACGTTAAGTCTTAAGATTAAAAATGCCATCACTCGTTGACAATATTGTTGGCAGACTTTTGTATAATCAATATTTCGGTGACAAGGAATTTTCATTTTGAAACTAACTGCTTGTGGTATCGAAGAGCTGCAAATGTAATTAGATATATGCATGGCTTTACCTGAGCAGCACAATGTCAAACAATTCATGGTTTTGAGAGCTTGTCAACTACACAATTGAGTAAATAGCAAAAACAAAGGATGTATTTAAAAACTTTGAAAATCCCAAGTTTTTATTGCAAATATTAATACAATCCACAAAACAGATGTGATACAATCACTTCCATCTGTCGTTTTCTTTCAGTGTCATTGTATTCTACTGTTTCAGATATCTATAAATATTGTCTCACATCTACAATTTCTAAACCAATCAAATCTTGTGGAATCAAAATCTTAATTATAATTATAAGTATGGTGTCAGACTAAATTACACTTCACTCTGTTCATATTTCTATCAAGAGCAATTGAAAAAGTGTATATTAGATGGAAAATCCTCGCCTTCCCCATTGCAACAATTTTTATTCACCTTAGTTAATTATAATAAATATATCATTGTTTTAATGGTTTGACAAGTTTTAGTGCTGGCTAGCTGAAATAGATATATGATTGTACTGTAACCAGGCAAACAGAACTCTGTTTATTAAATTATTCATTCACTCACTCAGTCATTCACTCACTCACTCACTCACAGTCATTCACTCACTCATTCAGTCATTCACCAGGGCTTGACACTAACTTTTCACCTTACTAGTCTAATGGCTAGTGTCGTCTTTGATGCTACTAGCCAAACATTTTCTTTTACTAGCCATTCATTAAAATTCTGAGATGCCTTCCTTGATAACAACAGAAACTTGTATTTTGTTTACTGGCCAACGTGGCTAGTTGAAATAAAAAATTTACTAGCCAAAACTGAATTTCTACTAGTCTGTGGTTAGTTGGCTACCATTAGCAGTGTGTTTCTTAAGGCTTGGGAAATAGGGTACACTAAGTGGGAAAGCAGGTACACCTGGAGAGGGTACGAGGTAATTGAGCACCAAATGCTCAGGTATCTAAAGATGTCTGGGGGTATTCCCCAGAATTATTTTGAACTTTCAACTTCTGGAAAATAATGCAATTTTGAGCATTTGAGAAACCAAAAAAAAAATACCTGGTTTTACTGTACTTTTGAAAAAATACCTATCAACTTTTTGTAAGAGCATCAAGTCACAGCAGCACCTATTTCTATGTGAAACTATTAATAACAGCTATTAGAATTATGGAAAGGATAACTTAATTGAATGTTACTGAACATTATGAAATGTTTTTTGTCTAGTGACTTTAGTTGCACGACTCCTTTGCTGGGAAAGGCGGTACAGCCATCGGGGAACATCGGTACAATTTACCGGTGTACAATCAATCAATCAATCCAGTTTTGATCCGGTTTTATCCCCGTAAACGAGGGTGTACAGGCCTTAAGAAAAACAAAGTGATAACTGATTGGGACTGAAAGGGTAAAGCTTGTGTAAACTTTTGAATTTGACTTAAACTCTACCAGCATAAATATAGATATAAGCCATAAGTTCTATGTACCTGCTTTTTTCCTAGTTGTGCATAATGTATTCTTGACTGTCCCTAAAATTCAGTTTTCACTGCAGCAGGTATAAATAAACATTATTTTATCATTATTATAACAGCTCATTCACTTAATACACTGCTTTTGGCATCTTCATGCTAGCAAAATTGGCTCATTAAAATTACAGGCCTGTATTCAGGGATGGGGGCTGTGCAAGGTGCACACACACCCCACCAACGGCTATAAAGGTCCACAAAGTCCAATCAATTATAAATTAAAGTAACAAGTAAAATAATTAAGTCTTTTTACACAAAACTTTGTGACTTTTTTTTGCCGTCTTGAAGATGTGAAAGTTGTGATAAAATGACATCATGTCTGGGGAGGCTGGTCCCAAAAAATTTTGTTCGGACTCCTCAGTAAAATTCCTGCAAACAAGCCTGCAATATGCTTCTAGCCATGCACCAACATTTTGAAATTTACACCAAAATTACACATGATTATCAAAATCATTCTCAATTGGTTAGCATTCGTTGACGCTATGTTTGCCTTTACTAAGTTGAGCTGGCTGTCGGTAGGGTTGGGCTGTTAGAGCTTGTGTTTTTAACCAAATGAATCTAAGCCAGGTTCCAGTGCTTGGCCTTGAATGTAGCTAAAGACAAACCCTTTACAAGTTCTTTAGCCCATTAAAGCCAGTGATTATATCTGGATTTTGTATTGTTGAGTATAATTTAAGACTCCATTGCAGGATAGCTCCCATTAGATGCTAGTACTCATTTACTCTTTGTGTAAGGGACGAAAGCTGAGTCAGCTTTAATGGAAAAGAAGGTCACACAAATGTCCAAAACCTAGGAGAACTAGGCACAAGACCTTGTGACTGGAGATCTTACTAACTGTATCAACCACAAGAAAATCACACAAATGTTCAAATCTCAGCAGAGCTGGGGATCAAACCCAGGACCTGATGGTTTGAAGGCAGAGATCTTACCAACTGTACCAACCATAAGAAAATCGCACAAATGTTCAAATCTCAGCAGAGCTGGGGATCAAACCCAGGACCTTGTGTTTGGAAGGTAGAGATCTTACCAACTGTACCAACCATAAGAAAATCACTCAAATGTTCAAATCTCAGCAGAGCTGGGGATCAAACCCAGGACCTTGTGGTTGGAAGGTAGAGATCTTACCAACTGTACCAACCATAAGAAAATCACACAAATGTTCAAATCTCAGCAGTGCTGGGGATCGAACCCAGGACCTTGTGGTTGGAAGGTAGAGATCTTACTAACTGTACCAACCATAAGAAAATCACACAAATGTTCAAATCTCAGCAGAGCTGGGGATCGAACCCAGGACTTTGTGGTTGGAAGATAGAGATCTTACCAACTGTACCAACCATAAGAAAATCACACCAACGCTCAAAGCTCATCAGAGCTGGGGATCAAACCCAGGACCTTGTGGTTGGAAGGTATAGATTTTACCAACTGTACCAACCATAAGAAAATCACTGAAATGTTCAAATCTCAGCAGAGCTGGGGATTAAACCAAGGACCTTGTGGTTGAAAGGTGGAGATCTTACCAACTGTACCAATCATAAGAAAATCACACAAATGTTCAAATCTCAGCAGAGCTGGGGATCGAACCCAGGACCTTGTGGTTGGAAGGTATAGATCTTACCAACTGTATCAACCATAAGAAAATCACACAAATGCTCAAAGCTCATCAGAGCTGGGGATCAAACCCAGGACCTTGTGGTTGGAAAGTAGAGATCTTATCAACAGTACACCAGCCATAAGAAAATCACACAAATGTTCAAATCTTGGTAGAGCTGGGGATCGAAACCAGGATCTTGTGTTTGCACAAATGACGCCGGCAAAACTTGTAAAAAACATTTTCTTCAAACCCTTTTGAAATTCAAAAATTACGCCATGTTACAACATGCTCTTGTTTAATAAATATTTCTAAATTTTAACTATCCAGGTTGAAACAATAGGCGATGCTTATATGGTTGTGTCAGGCCTTCCCATTCGAAACGGTAAACGCCATGCGGGTGAAATTGCTACAATGGCTTTAAATTTTCTCAGTTCAATCACCAACTTCAAAATAAGACACCGTCCTGATGAGCTGTTGCAACTAAGAATCGGAATTCACTCAGGTATGTTTTTATGGCTACAAAAAGGCCTCACACTTTGTGAGCTTGATTATCAACTTCAAAATAAGGCACCGTCCTGATAAGCTGTTCTAGCTCAGAGTTCATTTAGGTATGTTACCATGACATCCCAACACTGTCAAAACGAATCTTTCACTGCACTTAAAACTTTGTTTCAAATTTGTGCTTTCAAACTTTTACATGTTATACTTAAAAAATTAATTTTTATAATTAAACATTAAATATAATAAATGATTTATATAGCACATTTATTCATATAAATGTTCAAATGCGCTTTACAAACAATTACAGAGCTGACAGTTGAGAGACTAAGATCGTCCGCTACAGCGGCTTACAAATATTTTTATTTGTTATATACCAACTATCAAAGTCCATTTTTCTCGTACTCCTATTGGACAAGCGGACATCACGCGCACGTGAACAAGTTTTGCTGTTTCCCAGCAACCAAGCGCTCAGTGGGCAACATTATGTTATGGACCGGTAAATAACAAAACCGGAAGTTAATTGTAATTTGGTGTGATTTCAAAAGTTCACAAAACACAAGTTTGGATAATAAAAAAAT
>JAPEIX020466617.1:0-13321 GCA_026122405.2 Zoanthus sansibaricus
CTGAAATATTTCCTAGACCCACGTTAAATGATTCGTGTGATAGAATGTTTTTTTTTTTCAAATTTGATGATTCTTTCAAAATCAAAACAAACAGAAGTCTGAGAGGTCAGTACCCGCATCTGTACCGTAAGTTATGGACCTCGGATTGAACAATCAGAGCGCACAATCGCCCATATAATAAAGTTATTTACCAAAATTTTATACCTGTGGATTAAATGCAAAACCACACTTCTCAATCCATCCAAGAACTAACAGACTGTGTTCCACTTTTGGGTAGGGATTACTGCTCACAGCTGTCAACAACATCAGCCAAGCCTGAAACAAAAGTTGATTACAAGATGAAATGAGTACTACATTGCACATCTGAGTGGAAATCACAATAGCTCAGGGTTTTATATAGGAGCCGGAAAGTGGGCAAAGTGTGCCAGCTTTTCTGCAATCTCTGTAAGGTTTCGTCGGCTAGTTCCATTGCTTCGAGTCAATTTTGTGGGTCCAATTTAAATTTTTTTCATATCAAATATCAAACGTGTAGCAACAATTGTACAAAAAAATAGTACAAAGAGAAGTTTGAAAAATGTTATGATATTTATAAAAATCTTAACGATATTTAAAAAAATTTTAATGATATTTTTTTTTTGTATTTTAACACGGCTGATATAAATAATACCTAAATCACCAAAAATCTTTTAATACAACCAGCTGTCAATATTCTTTATGGACGTAGAAATAAAATGTTTTAAAAAAAAACTGTGGCTACTTTTAACGTTATAGAATACCCCGTAGCTCTAAAAACAACACAGTAAAACAAAAAGCTTCTTAAATTTATTTTTAGAACACCTTTTAACCTTTTACTTTTTATAACTGAATTATTCTAAAAAGCTGTAAGTTTTCACTGCCACTTCGAGTAAAGTTCTCCAATTTAAGCAATAGTGAATGCGTAATGCTTGTGGGATGTGCCTTAGTCCAAATAGTGCAAGTGCTAGCAGCTAACATGATGTAACTAAAATGGGCACAAGGGTCACCTTGTAAGTGGGACACCCTTAAATTTACCATAACGCAAAAAGTGAGTTTGAATGTTAGCAGCCACATAGTCTTTAGCTAAATACATCAATTTTCCACAGAAGACAACAATTAATACTAAAAACAGTGTTCTAGCTAGGACAAAACAACAGGGCGCAGCGCCCTGTCGTTTTTCTGTGCGCCCTGTCGTTTTCCTCCAGTGCCCTGTCGTTTTTTGTGATCCTGTACATTGTCTTAATAAAGATTTGAGATAAAAAACCCAATATTTTGAGGTTTCCACGAAATATTTTCCAAGTTATTTTCAACAAAATTGGAACGATCGCGATCGCTCGAAAATAATTGCTTTCAGACACTAAATTCCTGAGCCACAATAATCGGTCAGCGGATATTTTCCTTGTTGCCTTGGTGCTGTCATGGTCGTCATGGTTTTTCGTCATGATATGCAAATTACATAGCATGCATATTAATGATATGCAAATTAGGACGCCCTGTCGTTTTTTAAAGCTGTCTAGAACACTGGCATATGCGTACTTTAATTTTTTTCATGAAACTGTAAATTCTCATACCTTGGAGACATAGCCAATCATATTGCACACGTCATTTTCCTTTTACACGTATTATCCAAATTATTTTATATTAAATTCCCTTAATGTATGTAATGCTACAAGAGATCTTAATAAACTATTATTATTATTATTATTATTATTATTATTATTATTATTTTTATTATTATTATTATTATTAATGTAGCAGATAGAACACAATGCAGGAGTTACAACCCTCAACAAGTGCGTGTTTTTTTTATGTTTTATGTCTAACCGTTTGCAGATGATAGAGCAAAATCAGCAGCTTCTAAGTTATTTTGACGTGAAAGTTGTTTCGGCCAGGAATTAAATCCGAGCTTCCCACACGATAGACTAGCTGACACTTTATCAACTAAGCTAGCCAGGGGAAGGGTTAACAGTATTATTCATTGGTAAATCTGAAAATACTGAAATTTCAGAAAACTGTATTTTAGCGTTAACTTTTAATGCAATCGAATATAGTTTTCAGGTCAAGTGTAGCCAATTTAGTGAATGCCTAGCTGTTAACGTTTCCTTGGTTTCAATTCAGGTTTTCCAGCACAAAGAAAAAATAGGCGACATTTCTTCCCAAGCAAGTAATGAGGCTACCCTGGAACAGATGTTGCACAAGGTATGTTGAAAAGGAATGATAAAATATATTATTTTTACATCACAATAATTTTACGTTCTGGAAACGGAGGAATAAAGGTGTATGTGTCTGAGTTGTTTCTAACTCATTCCAAATTAACCAAAAATAATAAAGCTGCGACTTGCAGACTGCATTCCTTTTAATTTATCTGACACATCCTCAGCTTTGGGGTATCAAACTCTCCATAAATCCAGATGTCTTCTTCTAGAGAAAAGAAGACTGTCCCAAAATTATTTCTTCCATAAATTCAACCCTACGTCCTCTTTGTGGGAGGCGAAAACTATTAATACCACCAGGCGGATAACTCGGATTACGGAATCATTGACAAATTCTTTCATTAAAGCCTTGGTAGGAGGAGACCCTTCAAGGAATATGTCGCAGCAGAGAAAATGCTGAAAGGAACCTCGACACCCTTTTCACACCTAACCAAGCAACACCAATTGGTGTACGTGGAATGTTAGATCTATGTACCAGACAGGCAAAACGTCAATCATAACAATAGAAATGAGGAGATACATCCTTGAAGTTCTTGGCCTCAGCAAGGTCCAGTACGTGGATGCAGCCCAGTAAGTTCAATGTCACCGCAGGAGAAATGCTGCTATACTCAGATCACAATGCACAGCATACTAAAGGAGTGGCACTTATGATCTCCAAACATGCCCAGACGTCACTACCCATCTGGAAACCAATTAGTTCCAGACTGATTATTGCATTTTTCAAGACCACACACCGCAAAATAAGGTCAAAATCATCCAGTGCTGTGCCCCAGCCAATGACGCGGACAAGGCAACTTAGGATAGTAAGTCTTCTCTCAGAACAATGCGAAAATGAGTTGACAATAGTCATCATGGGAGATCTGAATGAAGAAGATATATACACACATAAAGAAGATTCACAAAGCAACTTGGCAGTTCCCAGATAACATAACAAATAACCAGATAGACCACTTTTGTATCACTTGGCAGTTTAAGGGATTGCTCAATAATGTCAGGGTCAGGAGAAGAGATTATGCTGGTAGCGACCATGAAGCTGAAGTTGAAAAAGGGACACGATGAGAGAAGCATTAGGATGGGGGGAGGGGGGGGGGGGGCAAACATAACGTCGAACACTTACATGACCCATCTACAGCAGAAGCACTCCAGTTCAATTTAAAGAACCACTTTAAACTGCTAGGTAGTTTAAATTAATTAAATCATAAATGTCAGAAATAAAATGCTACATCGGTGTTCCTACAGAAATAGTCCTACAAATATATAAGTTAATTTTACACGATGGTGAGAAGAATGTTTAAACTGACGTGTCCTTAAACCTTTACCATACAACGAAGGAGTACAGTCCGAAACGTCAGTGGGAAAATTCTTCACTTTATACTGTGTAAAACTTATCAATTTGTAAAACTATAAATTAATTGATAGTACAACCAAATACTTGGAAGTTGTAAACAGTACTTGTTCCCAGTGAAACTCAGGACAACACAATTAGCAAAAGCTTTTAGATGTGGCTCCAAACTTATAAAGTGCAGACGTTTTTGTATTCCAAAGGATTTTGTACCAATTGATGGTGAATTACTGTGTTTCACATTCTAAATGTGTTTTCTGACAGGTGATGGATTATTGGAACCACACAGACTTCCAGCTAACAGCTCACACCATCCGTGATGTGGCAGTTATAACTTCGGCTGACGATATTATATCTGCACTTGAGGAAAGCCAGGTCACCTTGGGTAATATCAGAGGTTCACGCTTTGTAACACCAATTAAGGTACTTCGTTTTAATTTTGCCATGCTCTTTAATCATTGTTAATGAGCTTTGTTTTGTAGGTTTTTTTATACTAATCAAGGTATATTGGTTTATACTTGTCACCCTAACCAGCTTACAGTCAACGCTCGATAACTCAAGCCCTCAATAACTTGTATCTAAATCGACTTTTGCTTCCACATTAGAATCTTGCATTTGTTGTAATTTTACCATCAGTAATTTGAACCATCGCTCCCTCAAACGTACCTTCAGGTCATTTCTATACGATTTTAACCTCTCTACCTTAAACCTCTCTTCAGGTCATTTCTGTACGATTTTAACCTCGCTACCTTAAACCTCTCTTTAGGTCATTTCTATACGATTTTAACCTCGCTACATCTAACGTCTTTGTTTTATCTGCATTTCAACAACTTGCTTGCAAAAATGATAAGGTCACAAAATTACCATCGATTATCTTACACAAGACATTAGATAATAGCTAATAGATTTGCACCTAGAACAATTTGACGTGGAATAAAGTAACATGGATTTTTTTAAAAGCGCGTTAATGTACCACGTTAATTTTGTGTAATAATGTAATCGTTAGTATTATTAATGAAAAACTTTGTATCATCATCGTGTTTTGTTTTAGGCTGTAGTTGAGGAATGGGACAGGAAGCTTACCCTGTTTTCTCGTACACTTGATGAATGGCTCTTGTGTCAACGTAACTGGCTGTACCTGGAAACTATATTTTCGGCCGCAGATATACAGAGGTATTTGTAAAATACAACATACACTTTAATATATTGTCTCGAGGAAAACAGTTAGTTTTGTTTTGCCGATATTCCTGATTTTTCCCGAGACGACTGAAGTGGAGGGAAACATCGGGACTCGAGGGAAACAAAACTAACTAGTTTCCCGAGGGACCATACATTAGGTGCTTTGTTATATATTTAGACTTTCCTTTAAACAATCACATAGCAAAGGAAAAAACAAGAGCGGGCAACAACTGCGCAATTATATCGCGGTTGGGATATTTGATCAGGGGCACGTGACTAAAACTCAACCAATCACAGTGTTCGTTTTGTCGAATGAAAGTTTAGGTATTATCAACTCGGCATAGTTCGGAATTTTGAAAGTAGATGTAAAACTCAAATAAATTCTGGAATGCTTTAGCCATTCTTTTGACTCTGTTGATGAGAAGGAGAACCTACCTGTTACATGTAAACCGAATAGAAACCTTTGCAGCCAATAAGGTACTTATTGTCGCTGTCCATTCACGGAAAAAGTGTATAGTTAATATAAGTAAAACAATGAGTTCCTTTTTCTAGAAGAATTCTTATCAATAAAACATTTACTTACAAAGCATGCACAAATACAGAAAGCGTATGCACACTAGTACCAAATACTTGCAGTCACTGAAAGTATATATGCAATAAGGCTACGTTGGTAGCGGGCATTACAGGAACGGATCCAGCTGAAAATCTGACCCAGGCTGCCCTTTTCCCCAGCTGAAACCTAGGGTGGTACAAGGGTATTCCCCTCCGAAAAATGTTTGAATACCAATGCCTGGAAACGCCAACGTATTCAAAGTGGGAAAATCTGACCATGTCTCAAGCTTATCAGAACGGCTAATAACTTGTGCTGTCAATGTTATCGTTCTTTCTAGAAACAATACTTAAAGCCATACTTAAAGATGTAGTTGAGAAACAAATTTAGTATCTCTCATAAGGTAACTAAACAAAATAAAGTTACCTTATGTGAGGTACTTAACCTGTTTGTCAGTTGTATTTTGTTACGAAAGATCTGATTTAAGATTAATTTTTAGTTATAAAAAAATGTAAAAAAAAAAAAACTTAAGCAACACGATGTTTTGTATATTCTTAACATTTGCTCCATTTCAGGTATTGGATTGATGTTTTGACTTTTCACTGTTTTAATTAGTTCGCGCGACATGTGAACAGAGTACTTTGCTTTATTCTTGAGCAGAATTGTTTCTTATAAAGTATATTAGACAATTTTTTGGATATTTGGATACTCGAACATTTGCATTCTCGGAGTATTCATAATGGAATAATAACAGTAAAAATTTTATAGAGATGCGATCGAGGTGTCTTTGTATTCCAGGCAGTTACCAAATGAGACTCGTTTATTCTCCCAAGTTGACAAAACGTGGAAGGACATCATGAGAAGGACAATTGATAGACCCAATGCTTTAAAGGCTGCCACGGCAGCAGGTAAGCAGTTTTAAAGCTTGGACAAACAGAAAGCTGACTTGTGGGTACGTTAGGATTTGACTCAACTGCTGAAGGCACAAATATTTTTGATAGGGCCGGAAGAGACTTTTATGAGTCTCTCCTGTAAACATTTTTACACTTAAGTTTATTAGAAATGTAATTCAGACGATTTTCGTTTGCTGTAATTATATTTTGTTATTATAATTATCTAATAAATATTTACATAAATTGTATTAAAAATAAAAGTATTTAAAAACAAAGTAACAAATATTAACTATATTACAGATGTTTACAACTGGAACGCAATAGACTAACGGTTAAAAATGAGACAATCTAAATAGAAACCACCGGGCTAATGCCATTTAGACTGTCTTTCTGAACTAGTTGTAATAACGAAATAAGTAAAATAACTTACATTGGATAATAATTTAATATTCATATTTAGCATAAATGAATTACAAGTAAGAAGTCAAAAAAGTAAAAACAAAATCCTATTTGAATTATAACAGTGTGTAATGAGCACGAATTGAATAGTTGATTGAAACATTCCTAACTATTGTGTCTAAATTTTCCCAAATATTCAATTTATATAAATCAGTTTGTTTTATGAACTAATTGAATTATCAGAATGCGTAGAAGCAGGAATTGAGTTATTAAAATAATCGTTATAGCATAATAATCCCACAGCACATTTTCATCTTACCAGATGATCTGTTGTATGTCGGTACAAATTCAAAATGACAGAGATTGTCGCATTAGCTCGAAGTAAAACAATATTTCTTATTAATCTCTGGTTTCACTTGTTTTTGTTCCATCCATACAAAATCATTAAATTATGTTCTTTATCTTTCAGTACACGGTTTGTTATGATACTTGTGTTTGAGCAGATGTAGATATCGCCATGTTAGAAGCGAACCCAACAAGTCTTTATTTTTCGATTTACTCACTCTTGTACTATTCGCGTCACCTTGTTATAGTATTTTGTGTCGCAGATGGACATAATATTTATATTTTTACGGGAGGTAGAAATACAGTTGAATTTGATGCATCTAAAGTTAGTTTTCTATTTTGTAAGGTGTCCTAGAAGTCTTACAGGCCAACAATTCGAATTTGGAAAAGATTCACAGATGTCTTGAGGTTTGTTGCTTCTAGAACTTAATAACATCTTCTGTTTTGCTTTGTTTTTTTTTTATTATCTTTAGCTTACAATCACACAATGTAATTTAATATTTATTGAAACTACTAATCGACAAAGATTATGTGTAGAAAATTCTAAGCAGCATTCTTTTGCAGCTGTTTGTTTTAGGATTTTTTAACTAAAGGATGAAAATAATTGTGATTCAGGTTCTATACATAAGTTTGTACAACTACCTCATTATACAATCGTCCAGCCAGTATTTTCTAACCTTTTTTATTCCTAATTTAAAAGTTTTTAATAAATCCGTTTGAGTGCAGAGTACTACACAACACACAAATAGAAATCAACGGTTATTCTTGTCGGATATCTTGTGGCAGAGATACGTGTGCCAGACGTCACTAGAAGTGTAAATAAAGAGAATAAAATGCAAGGCTGACACTACAACAATTTGAATACTTTATTCTCGTAGTGTCAGCCTTGCATTTTATTCTGCTTAAGATTTTTATTTATATGAAAAGTGAAGGATTTTTGTTTTACTTTTTCAGGATTACTTGGAAACAAAGCGTTTGGTTTTTGCCAGGTTTTATTTTGTAAGCAACGAGGACCTCCTGGATATTCTTGCAAACCAGAAGAAACCGAATTCTGTGCAGGTTCGTTAGTAGCTTCATTACAGCTTAAACGTTTTAGTATATTAAGGATAATTATCCCCTCTCACTGAGTATAGAGCACAAAACTGGATAATAACTCACTCACTTAGTTAGACGTTTGCCTCGAGTTATTCATTGGCAATTAACCGTCTTTCAGTCAATAAAGAACGTCATTTTCATTTTCTACACTTTTGTACAATGTCAATAATCGTTGTACATCTCAGAATGTTATTGATGGACCTACTAAAAGTGATCTGCTCTCCCAGTTGTGGCTTCATAGCTTATTTGGTGAAGTACTGCAGCGGTATTTTAAAGGCATGGGTTCGAATTTTGTTGAATCCTGAAAGATTCCTGTTTCTCTTTTAGTAGGGTGTTTCACGACGATTTTGTTGTTTTGGATCAATTTGTCGCTAAGTAATTTCTTAGTGGTTTTACTGCACAAAGTGTTCCTGATAAACTTTGAGGTGAATGTCTAATGAATGTGTTAAAAACGAGCAACCCATAATATTTTTTGGTATTTATATTTTTTTGTATCGGGTTAGCATCGAAACTTAAAACGTTTTGCCCAACTTTTTCAAGTTTCAATCCATTTCCATCATTGCCATCCGTAGCAACAAGTGACAGGAAACAGAATAAACGTCATAACATAGTCTTAAATAACAAACCTAGATTATGATTTTTGGGGTTTAATTAAGGGAAAAAATATTTGGGATTTTGAAATGGTACTAAAATAGCGTCACATAGCCCCTTTAACTTGTGTACATGACCGCTACGATTATTCAAAAATCATTGTTTACAACTGGGTAGATACTCAGTCTCCATAAACCCAGGCAAGTTAGAAATTAGCTCCGTAAGTTTAAGGTAAGTTATTTTTTTCGGTATTTCAAACAATTGGCAGTTTTAACCTTAAAGGTTTTGAATACTTGAACTTTTCCAATCCTACCCTATATATACATATATATAGCTGAAACGGAAAGTTCACGGTTGCTGTTCATCAACAAGACGCCAGAATTGTGTGAATTTCATTTTTCGGTAAATCATAGATTTTCAGTGATTGCAGGACTCAGTAGTAAAGATGATTGTCATTGATGTTGTTCTAATTCTGTGTAAATATGTTACTAATTTAACGTTGAAGAGTCAGTGTCGCATCACGTTTGACACTTTCGTAGGTTTTTCGCTAGTTAGTGGCTTTTGTATAAGTTTGCAATGGTTTTAGGACCCTTTAAATCCTGTCCCAACTTCAGAACAATTTAGGAGAATCCATACTTAAGTATGTAAAGTTACTGAATAACGCTAGCCAAAATGCTTTCTAACATTAAGAAATATATATTCAATTTTCACTGATAAAATGTAGGATTAAAAATGGATTAAATGGTTTTACTGGGACAATTGGATAGACCTCTTCCTTCCTACCACAAGATCCCCGGTTTGATAATCGGCTTTACCGAAATTCGGAACTTTGTATGACCTTCTTTTCCACCAAAGCTAACTCAACTGTCCACCCTTCCAAGGCTCGTATATGAGTACCAGCATTTGCTGGAAGGTAAGCTGTCTCGTCCAGGGGGAATCAAAGCTCTCATCTGCTTACCAACACAGAAACCAGAGCAATGTCTCTCAAAACATTCATAGTTGCTGAATTGATAACGCTGGCAAAATTCCTTGTTAACATTAAGAAATATAACTCATTTACATTGCTGTAATGTAGAACTAATGAAATTCAGTGTTTTTTTCAAAACTAAAAAGGTTTATATTTGTGTTATCTTTTCAGCCTCACCTCCGAAAATGCTTTGGCAACATTCAGCGTTTGGAAATCGTCCGCCAAGCACACTCACCACCTCAGATTCAGATGATGATATCGGAAGAAGGGGAAACTATTCAGTTACCCAAGTAAGTTGACGAATGATAATCCTCGATACTCGTCCAACAGGGTAAAAAATACTATTGAAGTGGGTCAAAGAGTGAAAACAATGCATAATAACTCAAGGTTCAAATGTTTTTAGATATATCAGACGAAAGTTTAATGCTCAAAACATCAGATCTGTTCATTTCCTGTCAACCGGTAACGCCGGTATGTCAGTAAAGTCTCGTATAGCTAATTCGGTGCACAATACAGCTAAGTCAAGTGGAGTACTGGTAAACAGTGTATGATTTCACATCAAATGCCAGACGTTTGTAGTTGTCAGGTGTTTGTATTGCTATAATGTCGAGTTGGAAAGATTTTACGTCGGAGACTCGCTGAAGATTTTACGTCGGCTACACACGCCGGCACTTACATCGACGCATTGTTGAACACCAAAGTAAAAGTTCCGTGGTTGGCAAGCACATCATTGAGAAACACGACACTAACACTGATAACCTACAGAATTCTTTTTCAGTTCTCCGAAAATGCAGGAAGGGATTTGACTGTCCCATTTATGCAATGTTTTTTATCAGAAAACTCAAACCCAGTCTCAACTCTCAATCTGACTCAATCACCGCAAAGTTATTTACCTAACACCTTTTTTTTCTTTTCTTTCTCTAAACAATAGTTATTTTTCTGTACTTGCATTTAAATCAGTGACTCATTAGTATATAATTTAAGTTATTTGCATATATTTATTTGAGCTTGACAATGGCGTCAGTAAGAATACTTTACAATACAAGGTATATACTTTGTCCTTTTCTGCCATCTTTAAATTGAGAAACAGTCGTCTGTAGGGATTGCCAGGTACAAGGAAATAACTGTAGCTAACTTGAATTAGAAAGTGTTGATTAGGTAAATTGTATCAAAGAAGTCTTTTTGTTTCAAAAACAAAGAGGAAAGGCTTTTAAATTTCATTAGAAAAGCTACAAGACTCTAAACTTTCCAAAAGTTCATGTTTATGCGCACCACAAGAACACTTTAATCTATATCCTGCAGTTTTTATTTTCTTTCACAATGTATAACAACAATGTTTTGACGTTTGTTATCATAGAATTATCAAGGAGTTAAAATATTGTCAGTCAAGTAATGTAACTGTTCCCCTTTCACAAATTGTTCATGACTTATCATCTTTCTCTGACTTCGGCAGACAAGAATTTCAGAGAACTTGACAACTTCAATTGTGGAACTAAGGGTGTGTGTTAAGCTAAGGTGCTTCAAATTTCATTAAGGACAGAAAGCAATTGCAACTAGTAAAATTTAAGTTTGAGAGTTTGTAGCTTTAAATAAAAGAATTGGAGATTGCAAAGTGGAGATTTTTAAAGCACTACATAGTATTTGCTGATTAAGAAAAGGAAGAATAGCTTCAAAATTCTTTTTGAGGCTTTGATTTTTGCAGCATTCCAACCGGTAAAACCTTTCTAGTTGGAACAAAAAAGTTATTGTTTTTATATACTCGTGCTTTTTCGAGAAATGTAATAGTGCCTTTGTGTTAGTTTAATAAAATATTTAAAAAAAACATCAATAGTAAAATTACACACAGTAGCTAAGGTATCCTGCTGATGAACAGTCTTGGGCAGCATAATAATTATAATAATAATAATAATAATAATAATAATAATAATAATAACTTAATGACAACTCCTCTGAGAGGCTTTTCAGTGTCATGTTAAAAACCCATTCCCCAGTTAAGAATCCCAACTGGTAGGAGGCAAACCAGTTGGCTATTTACGGGCATGGTGAATTTGTCCCTGGGATCACTGAGGACAAATCCATTCAGTAGTCCGATTCGGGGATTGGAACCCGGGTCTTATGCATTCAAATCCCCAACTCTGACCACTGGACCATGCTGCCTCCCTTATTAGTTATGTCTGCTCAGATATCTCTTTCTAAATGCAATATCAACTTTTAGGTTACCATTAGCAAAAGTTAACCCGTTCAACCCCAAGCACTTTATCAGCACCTTAGTTCTCTTCACTTGGAGATCGCAAAGGGATCTCATCGAGAAATTTTTTTTGGAGATCGCAAGGGATTTCATCAGGTAATTTTTTTTTAAGATGAAAAACAAAAGTCTTATAAACTGCGCACATAAAAAGTATGAGATTTAATTTGGAGAGAATCTAGCATTTGACATTTTTACGGCTTTAGGGTTAAAATTTAGTTTAAATAACTCACTTTCATCAGCACGGCTTTAATCCCCTTGGTAAGACTCGGGTCGATCATTGCTAGCAATTTGTCCAACAACAATTTCAGTAAATCCTGCTGCATAGAATCCAATGGAATTGCGTTGAAGAACTCTGTTGAGATCTGAAATTACAACCCCCGTGTTACTGCGACAAAAGCAAACAAAAAATATATATCACAAGGTAAACCTTTCAGAGCAGTTTCTTCTTCCGTCCACCAACAACATTTGTTGTAACGCACATGCTATTCAAAAAATAGCTTGCAAAGCTAAATCCTTTACAAGCCAGGTGGCCCATGGAGCTGGCGCTTACCTCTGGTTTCTGTAGTGTTAAGTGGATGAGAGTCTTTGACTCCCCCTGGGCGGGACACTAATTAATCCATCGCAGGTTAGCTCCCAGCAGACTCATTTAAATACCTACCCTGGAAGGATGGAAAGCTGAGTTAACTTAGGTAAAGAAAGTTGCACAAATTACTTCAAATGTCCCCAAAGATGAGGATTGAACTGGGGACAAAGTGATCGGAAGGCAGAGATCTTACCAACTGCACCAACCCGCCCACCTATTGGCTAAATAAACATGAACCAGTCCATTATCAGAAAGTATACTAATTTCATAATTCATAAGATTAGTTAAAATTACTCTAAAAATAATTTAATTTAATATTTTAATAATTTAATACAATCTTGAGTTTCACAATCTTCTCCTGTGATTGTTCAAAACAAAATTATGATTATAATAATAATACGATAATAAAAATAAATTAAGACTAGGAAAAAAGTTATTTTTTATGTAACTACAAAAAATGACTATTCTGACTCATAATCTTATTATTAATGTATTTAAGTTGACGGTATGCCCAAAAAATGTACCTGAAAAAATAATAACTGTGATAAAATATTAATATTCAACATTATATAATCAATGTCATTACACACCTTCAGCACTGGAATAAAGGGAACAAAGCTGCTTCTTTGAAGTCCATTTTTATACAAGTCTGGCAACGAAATGAAAAATTTAAGAGTTTCACATTCTTGCCAAGAGGCAATGTGGCTGGGTTTGAATTTGGATTAGCCAGATTTCAGTCACCACTTACCCCTGAATGTTGTTGATAATTCTTTCAAGGGTAACTTTCATAAGGCTTTGCTTGTCACCACCTGGTTAGCCTAGATGGTATACACTAACGGTAGCCAACTAGCCACAGACTAGTTGAAATTCAGTTTTAGCAAGTAGATTTTCTATTTCCACT
>JAPEIX020466716.1:0-13317 GCA_026122405.2 Zoanthus sansibaricus
GCAAAGAGCCCGAGTCTGCAAGGACAATGACTGGTATAACTGACTTTTCTGACTTTGAATACTTTTTCAAGGATGATAAGTTCTCCCACTTAACAGCCAGATTTCAAACTAATATCGACGAACAACTCAAAACATACAGTGCAAGTGAAATACTTAAACTCTGGCATCACAACTACCCAACAGACAGTTCTGGTGTAAAAAGTAATTTTTGTATTAGTAAGGCCAAAGAAGTGAAAGACCTAACCCCCAAACAGAGAAACCCCAAAGTTACCTTGCCTGGAAAGGAAAGTTATATTGGCTAATTACATTTTTTTCCGTAAGTTTGCATGACGATGTCGTCGCGATGATGACGAAACGTAGTAGTAGTTTTTTTACAATGGTTTTTATATTAAATAAGTAGGTTAATATTAAAAAAGAAAAAAGTTTAGTCTGGTAGTATTTTTTTCAGCTTTCCCCTGATTGAAACATTGTCACAGCGTCGAGTGATCAAACATTTCAATCTAGAGTTGATTAAATCATATTTACCAACGCCTCAGCTGCTTTCTTTCTAACGTTCTTAAAAAAGTTCTAGTAGAAAGAGTGTCTGTCGCTTGTGTCCTGATCCAACTCATGAGTAAGTAGATAACAAACAGATCAAAGGCAACGTTTTCGACCAATGCCGAATGCATTATAGAGTCGTAACTACACTTATAATCAATCAATCAATCAATTAATCAATCAGCAAACCAACATACTCATCATCTTAAGTAATCAAATTTAAAAACTGACTGTCATCAACAATGGACACAAGAATTAACTCTTAGCGAGAATTACTAATATCTACGTATTATATTCATTTATATAGCGCTTATCCTAATGTTCTAAACGCTTTTAGATGAATACAAAGTTAAACAGTTGAACTTTATTTAGGTAGCCGTAACAACAGCTCACATATTGAGAAATGCGTTCTATGTAACAAACAGACCACAGCACCGGGATCACTGACAGACGGTCGAGAGACTGGACCTACGGCGGGACACATTTGCACGTAAATAACAAGGTAGAGCGGCGGCCGGGATCCAAACCTCCCGCACGGTAGACTGGCACCTTACCACACTAGGCTCAACTAGGCGGCGTGTTAAATTGTTTTCATTGCCCCAGTGTTGATACGTTATTCTAATCTGTAAAGACTGTCAAGGTTATTGCAGCTTTACATGCAGCAACACTAACAGCATCTTTTCCCGTGTTTCTTGTTGGTGGTATTTGGACCCAGCTTCCTGCTTTCCTTTTGATATTTGAACCTCTAGTTTTTAAGACTAAACTTCATCGACCACTGTCGTGGACCCCAAACCAGTTGAGGTTTTTGGACCTTTTGGAGCGTAAAAAAGTTTCGTCAAAAACATTTCGTTTATCTATAGCCATTAAAGAGTTAAGAAAACCAATTATCTTATTCAAACTAACACGTTTTGCAAACATAATACAAATTTTCTTAGAATTTCGAGAACAGTATTTCTGTAAAATGGAACGCCGTGAAATAATTTAGAAGGATTTTTCACTTTGAAAATACGTAATGGAAAAGCCTTATAAAAAGTGAGTTATACATTTCTGTCTTTGGTAGATTTAATTACTACAGAAAGAGAACAGGTGTTTATTTCCAAGCTAAGCAAGGACGGTTTTAAAGAACTTTAGTTTTTATTTAATTTTTAGTTAATTCGTTGCAGTTTATATTTCTAACGAGATATACAGCGTAATTTTAAGGACTTCGCTCTTTACCCAAATATCCGAATTTAACTTATAGAAATTGCTGAGAACAGTTTCACTTAGTAGATGCACCCGAGGCAACATCTGGTCAAGAGTTCATTTTTTATAGAAACAACACCAAAATTGGCAGGAGGTGTGTTCTGGAGTATTTCAATCAAAGTCAATTGACAGCCCAGCACTTGTGGAGTGATGTATCCATTAGTCCCGAACTCCGTGACCTTCACATGTTTTTAACTAAGAGGCAGCACACGGTTCTTTAACTTTGTTTACTTAATTTTTGATTATATGTTTACTATTATTTATCTTAATTTCGCTTGTCATTTGCATCCACATCTGGTAAATTATTTTGAAGTTGTGAAATGTCTGCTTAATTACACCATTTTGCCAATGGTAAATTTATCAAAACGTTCCCACACGCTTTCTAACATAAGATATAAATCAAAAACCTTTGAACAAGACTCGATAGAAAATAAGGATAATCTGGCTATCATGACATCATGGCTTGAATTAACTGCGCTCGGGAAACTTTTGTTCGATCGGCTCTAAATATGCCAATCACTTAGTAAAAACTCAAAGAAAATTCAGTATTTTAGTTAGAATATAATGCTATTTACAAGAATCATACTAAATATAATTCTTTTTAAAGCCAACAGGTTTAAGTTTAAATAGACGTCAAGTTTCGTTTATAGACAACCTTGAATATCGGACTAAAACATGAGAAACTGAGCCGTAATGACCCGAAAGCTCCGTTTGGGATAGGATCCGCTAGTTAATAAAAAGGTCATTATGTGCTCAACATTGATATATATTTTGCGCAAGTGCTTATTTGTTCTTACATTTTTGAAAAAAATAAACATTGACAAAGAATGGTCTTCTGTAATAAACATTATTTCCCTATTTCTCAATTCATCTGATAAAGCTTATACAAGTGCCACCATAGCTCAACTGTGAATGAAAATAGAATAGCTTTATGAAATTAATTGATTATTCGATGTTTCAATTTTATCTCCAAACTGATCCATCAGTCTCACCAAGACAGTCCGAGACGATGATGCATGCCAAACCTATCAAAGTCAAACTGTGGACATTGATCGATACTTCGGAATTCAGTGTTGCATATCACTGAATATTGACCTTGCGCCAATCAACTTTCTGCAGCACACGTAAATAAACTGTATGTTAGTTAGAGCTTCTTTTATACTTTAAAAAAAGATAGAAAATATTCTAAGCAAATCAAAACCAGATGTCTTGAGCAGAAACCTGCTCATTTATGCAGCTACTCCTAACGAGTTTATAAACTGATTAGGTGAAATTAACAGATGTACAGAGGTCAAGATAGATAAGCAAAGCGGAAATGATCAAGTCAATGTTATTTAGGGACAACTACAAGCATGCGCGCGGCCGTCCCAACGGGAGATATCAGCGCGAAGCCGCTGGAAAACAAAGAAGCGCGTAAATTGTATCATAGAACTCCGGCAACGTCAAACTCTGTGATTCAGTTACTGTTTGATATCAGCACTATTAACTGAAGGGGGGGATGGTAAATTCTAGTAGACCCTGTTAAGGAACATTTGAGTCATTCATTACTTTCTTTCTTGAGTCCAGCCAATTTATCCAATATGGCAGCAGAAGAGAAGAACTCCAATCAAGAGACACAGACAGTTGATGACAAAAGTGAAGATACGGAAGAAAATGTGCAACTTCAGAAAGAAGAAACAATTGAGCAACAGTTAACGTTAAGCCGAAAGCGCAAAGCAAAACCACGGGGAACCACGAGTAAGAAAGAAAGAAGGAGGACTCAAAATATCAATGCAGCTTTTGGAGACTTGAGAAGTCATATACCTAATGTTCCAGCAGACACCAAATTGTCTAAGATAAAAACCTTAAAGCTTGCAATGAGTTATATTAGGCATCTTGAGAAAATCTTAAAGTCTGAAGAAACCCAAGGGGAGTCCAAGCTAGAAAGGAAATACTCTTCTTCGTCAGAAACCGAGGCCGACTCCGAATCAAACTACAATTCACAAGAAAATGGTTTCGGATTTGATGCTGTAAGTACATCTACTAAGTTAAGAAGTTTTTAACTTGTCTTTTGTTTTTTACGGACTCTATTTTTACTCTTTACTAATACAGTTTTTTTGTTTTTGTTCTGGAACTTCATCACACATCAGCGAAACTTGTGGGTTCCTAATAACGTTTTTAAAATATTTACCATTTTGACAATTTGAGCGATCTTAGAGATACTCTCAAACGGTTGTAATGGTAAAACATGATATCGGAATACTTGTTCGTGGCAAAAGCCGTAATCTGTATAATTTACTGTCAATATCTGAGAGGCAGAAAATGTCGCCAAATGTGATTATTTCTAAATCAGTTTCTCCAATATATTTCCTCTTGATCTCACTTAATGGGGTTTTAATTTCTATCAGATGTATTTCTGTGGCTTTTGAAATTTCAAATTATAACAATTCATAATCAACTATAAATTGTGTCTGAGTTTTTCTTATTTGTTTTGGTCAATTATCTGTCTTTAATCTTTGTGACTGATTGCGTTTTACACTGTTCGTCTAGCTTGTAGAAGATTCAAGGCGTTGCAGGAGAAGAAGCACGAGAACTGGCTGGCCACAGCATGTTTGGGCTTTGGAACTTATGAACGCCAAAAAGTCCCGTACGATATTGCAACAATCAGTGTAACAGCAATTGACAAGCTATACATTGTGTCGCCATCGTGGGCTGACGTTGGAATTTGAACACAATGTCGAAAATGTTGCTTTTTCTCATATGGTGTAAATTGAAATAGGAAATATCATGTTTGCGAGGTTTTGGAAAAATAAACTATACTTTCGGCAGTGCATAGCCACGATTTGGAAGCATCGAAAGTGAGGTATAAAATGGAATCATAAATATCGAATGATGGAAGTAACAATGAGTTCAAAGTAGAATTCACAAAGGTGTTAATAATGGAATCATTTTACTTAAAGTATTTGTGTGTCAAATAAACACACGCGGCTAGTGACATTAATCAGTATTGTTTCTAGTTCTGTAACTTATTTCATTCCCATTTTGTAACGACATTAACCACAATTTCCTCTGTTGACCAAGTAATTCTCTTTATTATTTCTTCTTGAATGTAAATTACGATTGATTTTCCTGAGAAATTTGCTATTTATTATTTTTTCAGAGGCAGTTGGTAAACTGAATTTACATCAATTTCATTGAATGTTGTCATAATCTCAACAAATACATTTATGCATCAAGAACTTTGTTATCACCTTCAAGATTGATAAGAAGCAGAAAACACACAATTTGGTTCCCGCTGACTCTCTTATTTTTGACTCCTAAATCTACAAAAAGCTTAATAAGATAACTAATATATGAGATTAAAACAATTTTGTAAACAAAGTTCCTTTAAACATTACCCTAAAATTTTGTCTTTGAACATAACGAATACTTTTTGACCGTGGTCTGATCATCTCTACTATGTAGTAGATAATTGCTGCTAGTGCTACTGTTATACAACTACATATTTGAGTCAAGCATTTGTTGATAAATTAAGTTTTTGTTTAAAGCTAACACTGTTCTTTATGTTGCATACTTGGACATTCTACTAAAACTTGCTGCTCTTGCAAGTTGTTTTTATTAGACATTTTGTTTGAGAGGATCCTCAAATACCCTCAATAAATTTTACTGAAATGCATATAAGCAAAACAATTTTCGTATCTATCTCTTAGGTCGATCTATTTTTTGAGATATAGGAACATAGATTATCTACAGCGAGACTTAAATAATTTGTCTTGCAAGACGATAACAGAAACTGACTGTATTTAAGCTATTTCCGTCCTACTAATGTCTCTTAGGTTATGTTTAAGAGGTTCATAGTTTCATTATTTAATTTTCTTTTAAAAAACGTTTTTTAAAATTTCGATAACTTTGATTAAGAATATGAATGACTTCGTACCTTCGCCTTACAATTAACATTTCCAGTTTCATTTTAAATTATACACAAAGTATTTAAGATGCAAAATACAAAAAATTGACAAGAAATTAATACAAGTATGACTCTAGATGTATTGTTGATATGCACTGCAGTTCATTTTAAGATTCATTTTTGAGAAAGCAAATTTTGGAATATTATTTGAACACAAAATTAACGTATGGGAAATCTCCTTGCAAAGAATTTTCCTAATGTCGGATTTCTCAAGATTACAGTCTCCGTAAACTTTAGATATTTATGTAACATAAAGAATTAGTGTGAACCAAAACAACATAAACTTTGAATAATCGCATTCACCAAATAACGTACGTGTTTTAATGAAAATATTTTTCTATATTAGTTCAGAATTAGATCAAATTAAAAAGCGGAGTGTTTCCTTCTTACCGAAATGCTTTGAAATTCCGTTTTTTGCGTAAAATCCACGATAAAGTTGAGTTCTCCGCTATTTGTTCAATTATTTTTTGTTTGTCAGCCATAAAGTAGTTAGGTTATACCCAACTTCCGTTTTCCACGATTTTTGGCGTTATTGTGATGTCTAATGCGATTGTTATCTTCAAATATGCATTGAAGTTCTTAATCTCTCGAACCATAGTCACGAAAGTTTTCATAAATTGTAAACTTATAAGTTTCATTTGAATAAAATTTGCGATTCATTTTGTACATAGTGAAGTTTTAGCATATTAAAATGCTAACATGTTTTTAAAGAGAGTTTAGAGCTTAAGATAATTTCATTAAATGTTAGTTTGTACAATTAAAAAGACTAGTTTGGGTGGAACACTTTCTACAAAATGCAAATTGGGCTGTTTTTACTTGGTTTAAGTTACTCTGGAATGTACTTTCATTGATGATATATGCTGCTTTAAACGGACTAGAATGCAAGTTTTTATAAAGCAATTAATGTTCTATTATCTGCATGTATGTGGTTTTGGCTGATGCTACCGCATCAACTCAAAACATGTTTTGATAGAATCAGTAAGTGCTAAACGAATAGACGAATGTCGTCCGTCATTTAAAGATGCTCACCAAAAATGTCATTATTCTGTTTTAAGGTAAAGTTTACTTGTTTTATTTTAAAATATATTTTAAAGTTCAAAAAAGTTAGCAACATTGCAGTATATAACCATGTCTATATAGAATCCATATGGTTGAACATATGACTGAAATAATTGAGACATCTATCATGATTTATTTACCTTAAGGCAAGTTAATGTAGACTTCAAACATTAGCAAAACACACAATTTTAAATTTATTCAACTTCATTTATGCTTTTCACAACTAAAAAAAACAAACTAATTAATCGATTTCACTGGTTTGAAATCCTGTACGAACAAATGAAAAGAAGAAAGTTTGGACCTTCTCTTTCGCTCTGTTTGCAGCTCCCCCAGCAGTTTTAAACCAAGGCTTTCCTAATCAAAATGTTTTAGTTACTTTTCACCGGTATTTGCGATCGAATCATCTATCAAGATTATTTGTGATAACAAAAAGCGTTAAGAATTAAATACAAATATAAGCTTTAAAGAGGATTATTTTTTTTCCTTTGTGCATTAGTTGTGTTTATTGTAGTAATTGTTCTGGAGTTTCATAATTAGCTGTAGTCACAATTTAATGTTTGGTGTTAAGCAAACTTAAGGTCACAAATCTCAAAGACAAGGTAACGTATTTCAAGTTCTTTACTAGCAAAGGTTCCTAAATATCTCTATATTAGATAAACAGTTTGACTTTCATCTTACTAAATTGATTTATAAAAATAAAGAAAGGAACATTTTAAAATGTATCAAAGTTATGTCGTCTTGTCAAGTTAATTTGCCGGGTATAATCGTTTTTTCAAAAATCACAGCCACGGCAGCGAGCCAGTTAGGGATAAACCCAGGAAGGTGTGCTTAAGATTTTACAGCTTTCAAAATTCAGTGATGCTTTGAAGCAATTTATCCGTTTTAGCTTAGTAACTTCTCCCACGAGGCTTTAGTATTTTCTAAAATCTACACTAGAAGAATATCTGAAATTTCACTTCGCAATCAAAAACCCGTTTTAAATTCCGCAAGTGAAGCTCAAATTATGCTGTAAATCGCAACATTGCCCACAAACTTGATAAAATACAAAACATGATATAAATGTGCAATATTTAGCACAATATCATATTATTTATCAACATACTAGCCTGTTTTTAGATTTTACACTGACGATAAACGGTTATCAAAATGATAATATTTGCGTGGAAAACAACTTTTTTAGTCTAGCGTACGAAAAGAAATAGAAAAATAGCACAAGCATTAATTTATTTGAGGTTCTAACTATTTACTCATGCGGTTATAAAATTATTTGTAGCCTCTTAATTTAACAAGATGTTACTATGTATAAATTTAACTTTCCTGTTTTATATTTGATTGCTTCTGAAGATTTATTAATCTTTATCAAAACCGATCTACATCTTTTGTAGCAAGAGTTGAAAAGCTATAGGCAACTAACTGCTTAATTTTTTTAAACGTCCTGCAAATTTTGTTGCCTTTTGTTGAAATTTCATCCACTTCTGGCACTAGATTAACTGCTAAAACTATTGCTGAATTATTTCGTGAACTTAGATGTTATCTATTGACGATAAAATAAAGTTAAATTTTAGTGAGAAAACGCTATAGTCTTCAGAGATGGTAATGGAAATTCTGGTATCTGCTTTCCATTAGGAATTGTGATAATTACCAGTTCTAAAGTTGCTTTTATGTGCGTTTCTATGCATGATCATTCTTCGAATCAGTTGCAATATGCTATACAAACAAACCATAAGTTTTTCATTTCAAGAGGTTCATGCTTGCCTTCGTTTTCCTCAACAAGGGCTATAATATTTTCAAATTCAAATTTTGTAGTTTTATAAATAGCAAATCTCTAGGTAAACGTATATTCCTATTATCACGAAAAAAACTTCACGTGCAACTAATTTTATTTTAGATTAACAGACAAAACAGTAAATCGACAAATTACTAGTATTAAATATATTTTAACATGATAGTGTAGAAAACTGGGACACACGGTATCTTGCACATAAGACTAATACTTTGGAAGTGTTTTCAGCTGTTTAACTAGATTAGACGCGAGAGAGCAGTTAAAGAAACGAAGAGTTTCTTTAGTTACACAGCGACCACATGCAAAGTTTCAATTTTCCACAAGGAAATCTGTTTAATAAAATAAATAGAAAACAAAATAGGAAAGCTAGCTTTTTGGTTGACGTATTTTACAACTAACTGAAATTGAAGAAAACTTGTATCAATATACCAAACGGATTTATTTTCTAGAAATAAACGAAATCGTGCCACTGCTTAACACTACTGTCGTTGATAAGTTGGGAAACAAAATTTTCATTTTAAATTTTTCTTCGTAGCTGGTTACGTTTCAAATATAATGTTACGTCTAGAACATTAGCTCATATTGTATGAAAATGTTGCTGAAACACGAATTTGATTTTTATCAAGTACTGTCTGGAAGCTCAGATGTTTTCATAAATTCTTATGGGAAATAGAAATGTTATTGAGCAAGAAAATTAATCAATTCCTCATTTACTTTAAAGAAGGAATTTAGGTCTTAATTGCGTATTGTTTCAACTAAACGTTGCTGAAAGAAGTAAAAGGAGCTATAATGCAATGAAAAACTGATATGACCTTAGCTTGGTTGTTTTCTCAGTGTTCCATTCATAATTCACTTGTTTTGTGCAAGAGGATCCAGCCCCAGGTCAGGCTTGTCAGGACTTTCTGCCTGTAGGTAAAGCTTTTTTTGCTGTTCTCCTAAACAGATTTACATGTGTGCATGATTATGCAAACCTATGCAGCCAGGAGTAGACGCTTCAATGATAAAAAACAGACCTTACTTGCTGAGCCATCATCAGTTCCAACAATCATCTGAACTTCAAAACCTTACCCATTAGAACTACAAAATGTTTTTAAAGACTGTTTCAATTTAAAAATCCCCCACAAAATTACAAAATGCAAAAATAAGTGTTAGGAAACAAAATTACAAGCATGAAATAAAAGTTTCCATCACTTGTCATCAAAGGATTCTTTTTTAGACGTCTAGAAGCCGGTATGTCGCCTTGTTGATCACAATTTATAAGATCAAGATACGGTTGCTCTATTTAAACCGGAAACATACGACAAGACATGAGTGATAGAAGTTTTCAAGTAGTTCATTCCTACACCCAAAATATAAAACCAACTATGTGACACATTTGGCTGTTCATAAAACCATGTTGTTCGCCAATGGTTAAAAATGATGGCCATCTACAACTCCTACGTTTATTTTCGGTTTCTGTATTTGAAATGTACGTCCGATGTTTTTCATTGTTGATATTTTTATACCCACCCAGCACAAATACTAAGATCACTTTCAACAATACACTTTATGCCACGCTTTTTATCAGCTAATGATCATATGCCAAGTTAAATAATTGACTTTTCAATTTCTTTTTTACAGGTTTTGTATTTTTTCAGACCTTTGTATTACTTTGATATTTGATAAGATTTTAATTTGATAAAGTGGTTGCATCACATTACAATATCTACAACCCAACAATAGTACGGAATACAAGTGTTTCAGTTGTAAAAACAAAGACAAAGTACAAGCTATATTGTTTGACATCTCCGATGTTAAGTATTGGTCCTTAATTACCAGTCCAAACACTCGGAATTCTGGATTCTCATCACAGGGTTTCGTTTTTCTCTTGATGGTTCTCAAATCCCTTTATATACGTTTCCAATTTCCAGGTTGACTAAATTCTAGATTCCATTGATTGGATTCTAGATTCACTTGATTTGGTTTTGGATTTCATTAACTGCATTCCGGATTCCCTTAAAGGGGTTCTGGATTTCACTGACTGGGATCTAAATTCCCTAACTGGGTTCAGGATTCTATTGACTGAGTTCTGGATTCCAATGACTGGGGGTTCTGGATTCCATTGACTGTGTTCTGGATTCCATTGATTGGATTTTGGATTCCATTGATTGGGTTCTAAATTCCCTTGACTGGGTTCTAGATTCTATTAACTGACTTCTGGATTCCAGTGACTGGGTTCTGGATTCCATTGATTGGATTTTGGATTCCATTGATTGGGTTCTAAATTCCCTTGACTGGGTTCTGGATTCTATTGACTGGGTTATGGATTCCATTGATTGGATTTTGGATTGATTGGGTTCTAAATTCCCTTGACTGGGTTCTGGATTCCATTGACTGGGTTCTGGATTCCATTGACTGAGTTCTGGATTCCAATGACTGGGTTCTGGATTCCATTGACTGAGTTCTGGATTCCAATGACTGGGTTCTAATTCTGGATTCCATTGACTGAGTTCTGGATTCCAATGACTGGGTTCTAATTCTGCATTCCATTGACTGGGTTCTGCATCCCATTGACTGAGTTTTGGATTCCTTGACTGGATTTTCGGAATTTTATTGAATAATTTTCAATTGATTGGAGTTCCCTTATTCTCCTGTTTTATAAATTCCCATTTAGGAGACTCAATAAATTTCAGAATTTTCACTTCATATTCAGAACAAAAAGGAGTATGGATTGCATATGCCTAATAGCCATACAATTGAAAATAACAATTGTATTATCTACATGTATATCAAATGTCTTTTTTTTTCTTTCCATGAGCAGATCAGTAACGTAATTCTGTTCTGGCCTAGTAATATTTTTGTTTGTTTCTCATTAACACAAGCATATACATATATGTAAATATAATGTGTTTAAGTGATGAAAATAATGATAGGTTTCTTGAAAATGGGTTGATTGTCAAATGCTTCAAATGCAGGGGCCGCGGAGCGAGTTTTAGAGTGGGGGGGCAAATTTTTAAGTCAACTGAGAAATATTTTTACATGAGATGCACCCTCTCACAAATTTAGAACACTAATTAAAGTCAAAAAAAAAAGTGGGGGGGCAATTGTCCCCGTTGCCCCCCCCAGCTCCGCGGCCCCTGAAATGACATGGTATTTGGTACACATCATCAACAACAACAACAACACACAACAACAACATTGTTTATTTTATTTACAGCGACGTGCAATTCAAATGTTAAGAAATGAAACAGAATTGTAATGGTTGGACACCTGAAATAACTATAATGAGCTAATCGAGTCAGGTGCCCATACACACTATACATCGGGAAAGTGGGTCAAGATTTAAAAACGAAAAGGAAACAAAAAAGGGGGAAAAATAAAAGAAAAGAGAAAAAAAATTAAACTAAATTTTTTGGCGACCTCAAATATTATTATTGACATATTTATCAAGTAAACGTATTTTGAGTTCCCATCTAAAGCGACGAAAACTCAAAGTTTTTAATAGTTCTCCAAGTTTGTTCCAAATTTTTGGGCCAACATACCTAATATTAAATTTTCCATAATTCGTTCTAAGTTTCGGAAAAGCAAAGGTGGATTTTGATACTAAACGAATACGGTTTTTGAGCTTAGTGTAGATAGAAGTGAAAAAACTATCAAAAGGACTTGGACCTAGTAAACTTGCCTTCAAGATCTCAGAAGCAACTTTATCATTTAAGTAAACAACTAGTCTTAGGGATCATTTTTTCTAATCTGAAATGGTATGAACTTGTTATCACTCTTTCCTCCAAAGTTCCTTGTAGGCTTGGAATCGGTTTTTTAAAGTACTGATACGAAACCTTCATATGATATATGTGGGCAATTATACATATATCGATTGTATAATATAACCTTTCTATGGGTATTGTGACTTTGTATCATCCAACGCAGATAAAGGGCGGACGTGGTTGGCGCAATTAGTAAGATCCCCAGTTCGACCCCGGCTTTGCAAAAAGTTGAAAGTTTCTGTGACCTTCTTTTCCGCCTGAGCCAACTCAGCTTTCCATCCTTCCGGGGTATTAGTAAATGAGTACCAGTGTTTGTTGGGAGCTAACCTGTGATAGATTAGTGTCCGTCCAGCGGGGATCAAAGACTGTCATGGGCTTAACACTACAAAAACCAAGATAAACGCAGGCTCCATGGGCCACTAGGTCAAGGATTTAGCTTCATTTAGGGCGCGCGTTGTGGAGCACTTAACAACGCTCTAGAATTTACTGCTACTGAAATCAGGTCAATAATGTTTCGTCTTCAGACTCGTCGAGCTGGTTTGTGGTTTTCATCTTTACACTATTTATCCAGTATAGAAACAGTATTATGCAACAACAAAAAACAAGACAACACATACGACACAACAGATATATATACAACACAAACAATGCTTTCGTCAGCAGTTGCACTGAAAAAAGGGATATGAACGCGTCTACAACATCAGCCAGAAGGCCACCAAAGCCATGCTGCAGATGATGCACAGCCCCAGCCCCTCCCCCACCAGTCCGACCATGGCGGGACCACCGGTCTCCCCCGAACTGGTGGAACTTACCTCCCAGCCCCAAGAAATTTTGGCGAGGACAGACAGCGTTTCCTACAAAAACCAGATTTTTACGTAGTGTAGAGCCTTCACGGAGTTCTGCCAGAATTTTATGCCTCTAGTGTTCCTCAGTCGTCAAAACTTCCAAAAAATGCACTGGCAGCTCAGTGAATTTGCCTCTCTTCGAGCTTCAAAGCCAACTTCTTT
>JAPEIX020466788.1:0-13314 GCA_026122405.2 Zoanthus sansibaricus
AATGCCATTAAGAAGTTAGATAAGCTTCATACCAAAAAAGAGTGTTTTTATAAAGCAGTGTTTATGCATTTTTTAAAATTTTACTTTAATGTTAGTTAAAACAGAAGCAAATACTCACGTCAATATTAATGCCTAAACAATTAGTGGACCGAGAAAGATGATATCTTTGTTCACCATTCATTCTTCACGGAATGAAAACTTACTTTAGAGACAATAGCTATTCACTTTTCATCTGGGTTGCACTTGTGTTTCCACTTAATCGGAAAGTCAAAGATCCTTCCGATTTTAAGTCAAAATGGGGGTTCCTTTACAAAACTAAGGGGTGCTAAAAGTTTAAAGCCTTTCTCTTCTTACGGCCTTATTTAAATGCGAATAGCAGATCGTACGAAAGACAATGGATTATATTTTGTCGAAGAGTTTCGATGTTATTTTGTCATGGAGGTTTGACATGCATTTTACAGGTTTCGCAGTGTGGAATCTAGGAGTGCGGCCCTGTAGTTACGTGTTCTTTTCAAATTCCACGCGTTGCGTCTCCGCACGTTAACGGGACCTCTTAGGAAGCTATATTCACATTATATATATTTTGTTTTTTCCGTTTTAGTTGAAAACATTTTTTAAAATTTTTTTTTTGTTTTTCTTCAGTCTTGAAAATGAGTTAATTCTGCTGAAAGTCATCTTCAGTTTGTGTGAGGAAATAACATGTTAACTAAACAAAAAGGAAACATCAGTTAGAACAGGTGTTTTTATTTTCCTTTTTAACCCATTTCGAAATTTTTGCATCTGTCAAAAAGGAGACAAAGATCGAGGAAGTGATGTTCTTGAACCTCTTTGAAAGGCAAAATTTTCTGAAACGAAAAAAATCTACGGTAAACATCTACGGTACTTCAGTTTGCAATCATTTAGGCTATATTCTTTTTTGTTTGTTAGTTTTTGATAAAAAATGAAATGCCTTTTTTTCTTTGATATGAAATGTTATAATTTTGTATGTATAGTTTATTTCCGATGAGGCTTCCCAACAGTGAACTCAATTTATCATATTTACATGTAAATATGAAAGTTATTTTATAGTTTAAAATTTTATATCTCTTAATGATTCAGTTACTTAAACCAGAAAAGACTTCCATAATAAGACGATATTTTTTCTATCACAAGATCAGGGTTTTTGATTCATAATATTTATAAATTATCTTTTGTTTTGTTCTTTTAAGAAATGATATTGCTCAGTTTAGCAAAATTGCATTTAGGTTTACCGGTGCAATGATGCACGTAGAAATAATTAAAAATTGAGATTTATTTTTCATAGTGTTCTTTTTTTGTTGTTGTTATTTTGCTGATTCTGATCTGTTAAAGTTTTATTGAAACATGATTTTCGTCATGAAATAATGATTTTGATATTGAAATTGCAGAATTTTATGTTTTAATCAAGAGAATTTCAGTATAGCGGTTTACAGTATAAACAGTCGTCAAATATAGTATGAATAATTTTGCTAAAAGCTCGTTGAATTTTTCCGAGAAAAAAATAGATCAATGCAACGATCGAAATCTGCAGAAGTTTACTTAACACTAAATTAGTTAGGGTCTATTTTAGTTATTGAAAAAGTTCTAGAACCTCCTCCGTTAATCAGATCGAGTAACGTAAGATATTTGTAATCATCAATTTTATTGTTTTTATGCCATGTAAGTGTTATCTGTAACTTGCAGAGCAGGAATTTAAAAAAAAAACAGAAACATTTAGCGTGTTTCAAAAATCAACGAGGAAACAAATAGGACTGAATTCTGAGCTGGGTTTGAATATTCTTAGAGAGTTGGTGTACGATCATGTAGTGATAATGTTGTTTCTTGAAAAAGCACTGAGCGAGAGGAAAATCACCTCACAGCATGGAGAGGAAAAAAGATTCAGCGTCAATATTTGAAAAGAAAGAGTTCCTGGTCGAAATGGTTCAATCCAGGAGAAAGGAAACGTTTTATAACGGTGATAGATGATGAAGATTTTGGCTGGTGATGAGTGATAGATGTTTATGATAAAAGATTTGAAATGATGATGATAACGATTATGGTAATGGTTACAATTATGGTGATGATGATAGATGATCATAGGTAATGATGAAATTAGATGATAAATGATGATAATGATAAATGAAGAATAATGGTTGATGGTGATGAAGATGATGAAAAAGATGATGATGATAGATGATAATAATTTGATGATGATAGATGTTGATAAGGAACTGACCTGTTTTCTACAGCTATGCATGTGACTTTTTAACTAATTTTTTTAAGATTTTCTTTTACAATTGTACCTAATTTTGGACATAGGCATTGTAGTTAAGTAATTTGTGGCTCTCGAATTTATTCTGTTCTTTATGTTGGTGTACTTCGTTTTACAGGAGCACATGATGCAACAAGACAGACTGATTCAGAACAGAATTCACCGAGCTTTCAGGAGAGCAGAGCATCAACTTCTTAAGGCTCTTAAAGCCAGAAAAGGAGAAGTCAAGGTATGACTTGAATGATTGTTTCTATTGTTTAAGAAATAACTTATCGGGCTATAACTTCCTCTTACCCCAGATAAAAAGGTCTTAAAGTTTCTGAGTTGGAAGCCTCAGGAATTCTATGATACGCATTTACAACTTCAAATAATCATACTTATGTTAAACCGACCTATGTTCAAGCAAAGTCTAAATAGATATTCTACTGTTGGCAACAGTTCGGTTTAAAATTTTTTTTGACTAACGCTAAGAGTCATCCTCGATGCCTTAAATAGCCTTTTGTGCCCATCTACTGTACTCTACATAGACTAAGAAAATCAGAACATATCTTGCGTACGATAATGTGTCCATATTACTAAAAATAAGGATCTGGTTGTTCAAATGTTTATTATCACTATCCCATAGGGTGAACTTTGTAACCCATAATCATGTTTTTACTGGGCTCCCTGTGGTAAGTCCAATCATGAATAGGTTTGTTTTATGTTTTTTTTGTCGTCCAAACAAAATGTGTATCCCACAGTTCCTTGCGGCACCAGCTCGACTCACAAGATTCATTTCTCAGTGCTCGCTGGTGTTGTGAGGAGAGGAGAGGGACCTGGAACAGAAAATAGCCCAGTAAACGCGCTTCTAGAGCGTCTTGTAAACCATATAGAAGCGGGCCCTACATTTGGGATTAATAAATTTTATTTATTGAAAAAGGATCGTTAACATTTTCATAAATAAGAAATTCCTCTTATTAATTTTGCTTAACCCAGAGTTACAATTAACCAACTTTTGAACGACCCCGCCCTGTTGTTTAATATAATAAATACAAATACAATTTTCGCCTTATACATTTCAAAAAAGTAAGTCATAAAACTTCTCTTTTATTGGACAAGGTTTGGCTATAATCTGTTTGCGGTTTTATGCGTACTTCCTTTTGCCCTTTGTGTTGACTTGGTGCTAAAAATACTTCTTAAATTTTAGGTGAATATAGAAGTCTTGAAATTTTGTACTTGCTTATTGTTTAAGATTTTGGGGACTGAAAGTTTAAGTACAAGTGTAGTGTTTTGTTTGTTTCTACATATCTGACCCGTTACCATGAAAATGGTCTCTTAGTGATGTCCCCTAAGACTGGAAACTACATAATATTTTTCCCGTGATGCTAGTGCAGGCTTCCACCGATCTCTTGTTAATTTGCTACCATATATTCAACCACTAATTCTTGGTTGTAAGACTTGTAATGTACGTTGTTATATTATACTATGTATGTACGACATTTGACATCGATTGACTTTTCCCATCCTCGTGGGTTTTGTGCTACAGACGATGTACGGTGATCTAGTTATGGCAGACGGACAATACGGCGGGAGCAAAGGTCGTAGATGGAAAGTTGATTGGAACAAGACTCCGCAGCCTATCCAGATCAAACTGAAATGTCTCAGGGGGGTGAAAGACAAGTTGCCTTCAGGCCGATATGTACTGATGGTATCCCTATATGATCGCCTGGGGGGACATGTGTTGAAGTGGTCCAACCTTAAGGGGCAACAGTGGGGTGGAGCCACTCTTCCTTTACAACACGACGGAGAGTTCTACAACATTGAGATAAAGGTACATTGACAATCTCTCAACTAAAGTACATACTTTTCATATTAGCATTTTGGGAAAATCACGCTCTTCATCGCCAAATGAGATATGCTAAATTCTCTCAACTGAAGCACATACTTTTTATATAAGCAGTTTGGAAGAATTTGTTTTTTTATTATCAAATGACATATTGCTAAATTCTCTTAACTAAAGCAACATATTTTTTATATAAGCAGTTTGGAAGAATTTGGGTTTTCATTATCAAATGACATATTGCTAAATTCTGTCTACTAAAGCACCACATACTTTTTATCTAAACAGTTTGGGAGGATTTGGCTTTTCGTCTTGCAAACATTTTACCCAATGAAGTCGTTTATTCTCATTACCATTGTCAATCGCAGATAACATCTCAATAATACGCCCAAAAGAGTAGCGTCTTTAGTTTGAATCTAAATGTGGTTTGATTATTGTCGAAACATTATTCTAATGACTTAGAATTCAGACGCAATCCCTTGCGGTAACGGTGTATTAGTAAGAAAATGTTTCGGGAAAAACTAAAGCTGAGCTCATATCATCTTTCTAAGTATAAAAAAGTCAAGAGATTGTACATTTTTTTTCATTTGCTGTTACCATTTCTATTTTTATTTCTCTCCAAAAAATGGCTTCCCAAAACATTTGCAAACGATCGAAAAATCTTATTTTGGAGTTTTTGTTCCACAAGCGATGTATAAAATTCAGATTTTATATTCCACTTTTCATTGTAAAAGGAATGTTTTTTTAATGTGAGGCCGAAGATAAAATATCGTATCTTAAACCACTGTAAAATGTTCTGTTCAGTTTAAGTCAATTAAAGATGAAAGTAATTAAAAAAAAGTGCGCTGTGATCGCACGAACAAATATGTGAGTTAAGAACCTTCTGAAAGGCCAGGCAAACATTCAATTTTGAGTTTTTAAGTTTTTCGTAATCGATTTGCCATGTTGGCGATAATGTATTTCACGGTAACAATGGCAAGAATTTGGAATTGAAAACTGAACAATAATTCAATTCTGCCGTCATTTTCCTTTTGTTTGTGAGTCTCAAGGTGGTCTTAATTTTTGTGAATTCACTGACGAACAGCGGAATAGACAAACAGCCGCCGAAAGTTGTTTTTAAAGCCTGCTCCAGAAGAGCAAGGTTTCTTTGACAAGATTTTGCCTTTCAATTTTTATTTCTTGTGTGAATTGAGGAATAGCAATGCTCATTGTTTACAATCATTGACGTCATTCTTAGCCATGCGCACTTTGGTGAGCGACAAAAAGCCGGCTTCGTTCTGTTTTCATTGCTTCCACGTGCAATCCTGAGTGCGTAAGAAGTCTCGATCCTGCTGCAAGATCGCGGTATCATTTTAAATTAAGATACAACAAAGCCGGGAGCAAAATTGAATTAGACACTTCAAAACTTTATTAAACTTTCGGTAGTACATTCAATATCATAAATCTAATGAAACGTCCTGCAGTTCATTTTCTCGGATGTGCTTTATTCCGTATATTACTCGTTCTTTTATATTTCATTGCTATTTTTGAATAATACTTTTTCTTACATAAGTTCGAAAATCTTGTAAATTTGTAACTTATGACGGTTTAGCACAGACTTTACAAAGATATTTTCCGAAACCGGTTGCCAGTAAAATGCATTTTATACCCAAAAGTGCTGCTACACTTTATCCTTTTTGTATTTTACTTAAATTAAACTAGACGAGCGCGAATCTTCGATAAATAGTCTGAAAATTCGAGATATGGTACAGAGGAGGAGAATTTATGGTAGAAACAACCACTGATGTAGTGTAATGACAAGAAGTGAAACTGCAGGGTCGCGTGATAATGGACGGTGTCCAACCCTTCCTACGAATTGCATTTATCAAAGCGGTCCGCTTTGGTTCACATTCAGGAAATATAAAAAGATATTCCCAATGAAGTTGTGGAGTGATTTGTACAATTTCTTATGCAGCTCTCAGTTCACCGCAATTCCCTCCACAAATATTTTTCTTTGCCAGTAGATTTATTAAGAAGCATCAAGACCCGTCGTGTTTTGCCGAGCAACTCCACCTGACCTAGGCGTGACGTCACGGGAAACATAACTTTATTAAGTTTTTTCTACAATGCATTCACGCATGTGAAATTTTGTAATGTTCATATTGGCGTTTTTTCGTAGCAGTATTTGCTAGTTTCCGTAGTTGAAACAAATTCCCCTTCACGTTTCCAAACGCGGCTTTAGATCATTTTAAGACGTGATAGAATTATCTTCTGTTTAAGTTTTCAAACTGAAAAAGTCTTTTAAACTTCTGCTTATCTTTTATGAAGATAATGAAGATAAGTAATAGTAATAGTAAATAATTCATTATTATTTTTTAAATTTATTTATTTGTTTATTTTTTTTGTTTAGCATTGACATTATTTCACATTGTTTTGTCCTGTTGCCTACCATTGTTCTTTTGTTCAGCTCGGCTATTGTAATTGTTTCCATTGAATGTTTTCACTATTTAGATTGTAAATTTTGATGTATTTGCATTTGATGATGATGCATGTTGCACCGAAACGTAGTGCACTAATTTTAACATTTATAGTAAAATGTACAACATTAGGGACCTTAAGCAGCCAAATACGTAGAACCTTGCGTACGTGGGATTTGTGCGCGCGCCGTTTTTGACGTTCCAAATACCCTCTTAACTACGTGAAAAGCGCTGGATCGACGTAGTTGTTGTCTTGTTGTGTTGATTGTGGTTGACTTGTGACCGTGGTGATAACAGTTGCTATAGGTTCTTGTCCTGGCCTAGGTTTTCTCTCTGCTCCTGGAACTTGCGCCCGTCTTGGTGCTAACACAGGTCCTGGTAAGGGGTCTGGTGCTAATCCTGATGAGGGATCTGGTGCTGGTTCTGGTGAGGGATCTGGTGCTGGACCTAGTGAGGGGCCTGGTGCTGGTCCTGGTGCAATTCCCAGTACAGATGGGAGTCCTGGTGCTAATGTAGATCTTGGTGCCTCTTTTTTACTGATGCTGATTCTGGTGCCTCTCCTGGTACTTGTGCTTGCTCTGGCACCCGTCTTGTTACTGTTGCAGGGTCAGGTACTTCTCCTGATACTGCTGCAAGTCTAGATCCTGATCCTGTTCTTGTTGCTGTCAGTGTGGTTCTGCTGTTGTTGCTCCGGCTGGTACTGATCCTGTTGCTGATGTTGGTACTGCTGCTTGCGATTTGCTGGTAGCTGCAAATGGTTAGACTTTCGCGTCTTCTCGGATAAGGACGTTAAACCGTAGGCCCTCGGAGACTTCTGTGTCTAGGTATCCGTCCACCTTAGAGTGGTAAAAATGGTGTCCCCAATTAGTAGGCCTTTGACCGGCTAGAAAAGACTTGATACCCAAATAAAGTTATTATTATTATTATTATTATTATTATTATTGTTATTGTTATTGTTATTGTTATTGTTATTGTTATTGTTATTGTTATTATTATGAAATACAAAACAACCAGCGAACTGAAAACTAACACCACTGCGAAAAAACATATCCCGCCTTTACATGAAACTGGACGACGTGTAAAAGCAAACAGTTGCGGTGTTGAGGAATTTTAAAAGCAACTTCAGTTCATTGTTTTCGTCAATTATATAAGAATAATATAGTTGCAAGCATGAGAAAAATGTTGAACAACGATGAATCACCTGCCTCGTGGTGAAATCATTTAATCTTGGGGGCTCAAAACTCCACATCTACTTCCAGTTCCCAATAAGATTTCAATATTGTGATTACGCTAGCTATAATCAATCTGTAAATTTTCTACTTCAGTTTCGGTGAACAAGATTGTTATTTCCTTGTTCCCTGCACATTTTCTTCGAACCATCGTCAATATACAGCATCGATCCAGTCACAGCTAAATTTAGTCATATTTTTAGCTTATAAATTTGAAAGCCAAAGACTGAACCAAATTCTTCTTTCCTAATTTTTATTTGGTACCTGGCGGCCGCACTATTGTTTATCCTCGTTATGCTAAGTAATCTTGCGCGCTAATTTGACGAGCTACCTGTCAAAAGCTGCGTTTTGCCGCTTTCCACAGGAAGCCCGAGTAATAATTTCAAAAGAAATGTATGGCTTCCGGACACTCGTGCAGAATTGTACGTAACCCGTATGTTTCTCAAAAAGGTTTTGTGTATTAAAACAGCTATAAATCGTCAACTACTGATTTCTTTAACACCAGACTTTGTAAATTTTTATTGACGCCATTTACACTGTTGAAGGGACCTGTACCCAGGCCCTCACGATATGAAAGTCGGCAATTTGAAGCCGTTTTATTGAACCCAAGACTTTGTGATTGGAAGGCAGAGCCAAGTTTATAAGAATTTTCATAACCAACAAATATACACCCATTGCTTTAAAAGTATATAGGTATAATCAGCCTGATTTTCTTACAACATATCTTCGTCTATTTTTAGGTCTTTTAAAAGGTTTTAAAATTTATAAAACGGAAAATCTTTTGAGAACTGAAGTTGATTAAATGTGTTTTTAATGTTTTTTTAATGAAAAAAATAATTTTTTTTGAGCTTATCAAACAAATTGCACAAGTTTGTAACAAATTTATAAGGAAATCTAAACTAAACTAAAATATAACCGGAAAATCATTTGAAAACGTCAAAATGTCGAAATGCAGCAATAGACAACCTTCGGGCAAGACTTAAAAGTTGTCAGTTAAATGCAAATGGAATATGAAACGAAATTATATATTTTCGTTTACTTAATCGAAATTAGTGTAACGAACGTTCGGCGGTTGTTGTAATAAAAAAATGGTTAAAAAAGTACAATGTAACGTTTAAAAATAAAACAAAATGAACTCTTTTGCAAAAACATCTTAAGTTAGCTACGTATATGAAACCTATTTGTTTTACTTTCAAACCTGATTATAAAACAAAATTATCTTATAATTTTTTTTTCATTTGGTTGTTTTTAATTTTGTAAACGGTATATTGACTTTGAATAGATCTTTTGTCGTGGTTGACATCAAAGACTTTGTTGCGTCAGAAGTTGAGTTTCAACAGTTGAATCATTAGTCGAGATATTATTCTGACAACTTGCAATTTCTCCATCTTCTCCATAAACATTTTCTTTTAAGTTTTTGTAGTATAGACTATTAAAATTTGAAACGAACGACAGCACCGGTAATGCGAGGGTTAATGCCCCGAACACCGCACTCAATGCAGCGATCAATTTTCCAAATCCAGTTACCGGGATCATATCTCCATATCCAATCGTTGTAACGGTTTGAATGGTAAACCAAAACGTTTCAGGAATACTTTTAAAATAGCTGTTCGCGTTGCCAACTTCAATATAGTACAACAAGCTTGAAGAAACAACCACCATAATAAAAAGACAAAGAACCAGCAAACCAAGTTCGTGTAAGCTTTCAATAACACAGTAACCTATAACATTTAAGCTTTTGGAATATCGCGAAAGCTTGAACATTCGAAATACACGCATAACTCGCAAGACACGCACAACAGCCACGGAACTACTTTGTGAATTGCCAAAAAAAATTGTCAGGATAAATGGTGCAATGGCCATTAGATCGACTATGTTCAGAAGAGACAAGACAAATGTAATCTTGTTGGGTGAAGTTAAAAATCGCACTAAGTATTCTGCTGTAAACCAAATGTTAAAAGTAAGCTCTACTATAAACCATGTATGTTTATGTTCCCTTTTCGCTCCAATGGAAGGAATTGATTCTATGATAGTTAAAATAACGGACGTTATTACCATAAACATAGAGAAAATGGCCAGCAACTTAGCTAGCAGTGACGTATACGGGTACTCAAAACATTCCCAAATTTTACGCTGGAAGTTATTAAACGGGAGTTCCATACGGTTTTCTTCGATGTAACCTTCCCTTACTAACATATTTTTCACTACATCTTCGCCCAGTTGAAAGAACTCAACTTCTTGTTTGAAGATACTCATAGGAACGTCGGCTGGTCTGTGAAGTCTTCCGTTAGACTGATAAAAAAATAAAATTGCTTCGAAAGCCGACCGATTTCGGTTGAAAAAGTATTCGTCAAGGCCTTGAACATAGTACATTTGTCTTTTCTGTGGACATCCAAGAAGTGTTTCGGGAAAATTTGCCAAAGTTCGAAGTTTAGTCTCGTAAACCATTCCACTAACGTTGATGACAATTCTGTTATCAAGAATAAAATTACCCTGCAAGCTGTGTAATGCATTTTTATCAGATAATGCTGGGACTGAAACCATCGTGGATTAGGCGCTTAATACAAACCTCAATCACAAATTCATTTTATCCTTGTAAAAAATAAAGTAAGACATTTTTAAATCATAACACCGGCTGTCCAAACAACCTTTTCCCATACAACGTTTTATCCGTCACCATATTTCCGTTCTACCCGAAGGACTCGACACATTTGACGAGCTTGCGAAATGATTTGTTTCAATTCAATTGCGACTTCTAAATTCGTTAAGGCAGATGCTAAGGGAATATTAATTTCGTCATCAATAATTAAGTGGTGGTTTCCATAGGAAGCCTAAATTTAACCTTAGGAAATCGTTAAATATGGAGATCTGAAGGTTTGATAATCTAAACAGCATCACAGTTCGCAACGTATATAGTTCCATTTTAACCTTCTTGTTTCCCGCATAGCTTCTACTTCGGCATTGTGTAGCTGAAAGAAAACGGAGGAGGATATAAAAAGAACAAAAAGACTTATTTATTATTTACAAAATTTTTAATTTGGTAAAATTTCAATTTTTGTTTTCAGAACCCGACTGTCTGCCGACAGCGTTCTTAATTGGAATATATGTGAAATGGTCAAGTTGTTTATAATCTATTTTGCCGGTTAAACTTCTTGGTTCGCTCCGAAGTTAACCGCTATGGCATAGAAAAATTAGAAAACAAGAAACTCTATATAGAGTCCTTACCAAATTTTTAAAAAAATCATTTTTAGCGTTTAAATGCTGCTTCCAAATTTAGTTTAAGATTTTTTTTCCAACCCTGCCGATCAATACGCAGCCCGATAAGCTATTCATCGAAAGTGTAACAAGGACAAGGTCGAGATTTTTGCTATAAACGAGACGATTCAAGATGGACCTATCGAAAACTATATACTAAACCAAACTAAATGAATTCGTGTTACTTTTGAATCTTTTTTTGGTATGTTGGTCCTTCTGAAACGGCAAATATATTTAACAATAACTTTCAAAACGTAAAGGCCTTTTATTCAAGTTGAATTCGGTTTGTGTCGGCTTAGCAATAATATATTTAGGTACAAACATAAATAATAACAGTTCAATTGAAGCCTTTTCAAGGCATTTCACGATTTATCGTAACATAAAAAACTTTCAGTTGGCATTTAAAGACAATCGATTTGTCTTAGAGCTACGTTTAATAATGGAGTTCAATTTCTTATTTTTAAGGTCTTCAAATTGAATCGCTACAAATTGAAAGGGACTGAATAACTAACTATATATATTGTATGTATACCTGCTGTTTGAGTCTTATCGTGATTGGCTGTCAGCTAGGTTGTACATTACAGACGAACGCTTTCAAAACAAAATGGATCAAGACCAGAACAAATCAATTTTTAAATTGTTTAGGCTAAAACTAAAAACATTTTTAGGTAGTAAAATGTTTAAAACGTAAATGAACTTTTACACTGATGCTACAAAATCGAAGTAAAGGATATAAACTGCAATTAAACTTTCTGTTTAGTGCATAAGAGATTTTGTTACAACTGATATAAACTGAGTATAATTTTGCTTTATGTTTGCAAAAATGTGCTTAATCAAGAAATACCCGGAAAAATATATGTATGAAAATAAACTTACACCGTAAAATCTGAGTTGTTGCAGATGAAAAAAAGAACAGCTTCAATCTAGAAAACGAATCAGTTAAAGAAAACTCACTAGACTTATAGTGCACGGCTAAATAAATACATAGAAGCGATCATCATCACCGCAAGTAGTGTAAGGAGCTGACATTTAGAGTGTTAGTCCTTCATCAGAGCATATGTAATTTAGACAACTCATGATCAAGGTTGAAATGTTTATGATCATCACTGTAAGAAGTATAAGGAGCTGATGTCTAGAGTGTTAGTTCTTATCAGAACAACCAGTGCAATTTAGATAACTTAAGGATGAAGTTTTTAGTGAGAGGAGATATCGCTTCTGGTTGATTCTGGTGCCATCCCTTAATCAGAGCGGCAGATTAAGTTCTTTAAAATTTTTACATTGCTTGTATCTACTGACGGACATTTTTTCGAAAATTAGTTTTCCAATCAGTGGTTCCCAAATTTATCAATTTGATAAACAGCTAATCTATAAATCAAGAATTTTAATACCAGTGATTCATTTTCTTTTTTTAGTAAATTTTTATATACAAAAGTATTTTTTGTTAAAAACAAGTTAGGTAAAATTTTTTCCATCAATGATGCAATTTCTTGTCTTGAATGAATAATAAAACTGTATAATGCACATGCATTACTAAAAGGCATACCATACATCTGCAACATATCATGAAAAACACCGGCATAACCACAGTAATGACAAATAAGGATTTATAATAATCAATAAATTTGTTGAAAACTAGTGCAAAACCGTGTACGATCAATGCACTTGCCACCGTTGGATGACACCATCGTGATCAGTCGGAAATATTGTCAAATATTTTGTCCGGAAGACTTGCAAAGACTGATCTTATGTGAGTGACGTTTGGGCCTTTAATACTATATTTCGACTGGCCACTACCAGTCATCGTCATCATTGGGTTTTAAAAGGACAATCGGTCCTATTAAAACCTCGTAAGGACTGGTAATGGCCAGTCGAAATATTGGCTATAAGGTCTTACGCTTTATCACCTTCCCGTGAAAATTATGTCAGCAACAAATTGCTGGGAAATTATTGCATAAAATGGCCCAAACTTCACTCCGACGTTGTAAGGTCAGTTATTTGTGCAAGTCCTCGATACATGCCTTTACGGTTGGTGTAAGTTATTCCCTCTGGGAATTTTAATGCTTGCGTGTTGTTTATGTCTTTACAACATATACCTTTTTCTTTTTGATTTATATTCAGTGTGAGTGGTTTTGTTTAGTTATGCGCCCTATAGTTCAATTTGAAGCTGTTTTTCATGCGCGAGCTCAGTTGTTGCTTTTGTTGTGTGGCGTGTGCCGCTTTTACTGGTTTTTACCGTTTTATCATTTGGTTTGCTTTCTTTGCTAGCGTTGTTCAGTTACTGTGCTC